>CAAKHF010011713.1:0-24465 GCA_901007745.1 Hippocampus kuda
AAGAGACATAAGCCACGGACTCAAGGCTGTCTTAAATTCTTGGGCAGCCTGCTACCAAAACAACATCTGCTATCTCGACCTTCCCCTGATGAAAGTATGCACGGAAGCTAGTCCCCCACCATCACCCCCGCCTTCATACACTCCCTTGTATCACCGTCTTCATTGTTTTGTCTTGTGACCTGTTGTAACTGTCATATGCTTGTGCAGGAGTTTTTTTTGCCTGACTCAAATTATCCTCAAAATGAGGATAGTTTGAGCGTGTTTTTTTTCTCCCCCTCTCCCTCCCTTGTGGTTTCTTTCTGACTTCCGGGTTGAGTGAACGCTGGCGCGTTTTGGCTGCCGCTGCTCAACCCGTATTGTTCCGTATTGTTTTGTGTTTTTTGTTATTGTAAAGTGTCCTTGGGTGTCTTGAAAGGCGCTTATAAATAAAATGTATTATTATTATTATTATTATTATTATTATTATTATTATTGTATCACATTGGGACAGGGGATACATTGGTAGGAAAATGTTAGAGATGGAGCTACCAGGTAGCAGACAGAGAGGAAGGCCAAAGAGGAGATTCATGGATGCCGTGAGGGAAGACATGCAGGTAGTTGGAGTTAGAGTAGAGGATGCAGAGAACAGGGAAAGATGGAAATTAATGACTCGCTGTGGCAACCCCTGAAAAGGGACAAGCCGAAAGGAGAAGAAGAAGATTGTATCACATTGCAATCGGGTTAGTACAGATACCGATTGAGAAAACAACAATATATGCCTTATATTCAACCGAGTCAAGGTGGCTATTGGGAGTGACAGTTACCTGCCACTGATGAAATTCACCCACATTTGGTTGGTTGGTGGGTATTAATGTCAAACAAATAAACAACATACCGTAAATTTCCTGAGAATGTCAACACAATTTAAAACGCACCTCAATATTCTTTGACCCTTGAGGAGATTCTGCAGTCCCAGAAGGCCTTCCTTCCGCTCTGACCAATTCGAGCTGGCACAGTGGTTCAGCACCTCCGCCACATCCTCAGTCTGGCGAAGATAATGCGGAATGCCGCCGTTTCTTGAGCCATAAGAACGTTCTGAGCAGGCACTGGAGGCGTCGCTGTTTGCGTCATCATCGGAGTACATCCCTGGTGATTCGTACCTCCGTCTCATTGGCTTCCTCTGGAGATTAAAAAAATAATAAAAATAGGAAGAGAGAGACAAATGTGCCAAAATAACATTTAGATACTGTTAATGCAGCTCTTTGTACAAAACAAACTGGCATATGAACAGCCGGTTACCACGAGCCATCAGGCAGCCATTATGCTTTCTATGCTTTTCTGAGGTCAATATGCTTCTACTAAAGGATTAATTTCATAATTCATATGCAGCCATGCTATATATGTCACATTCTGCAATCCCTGAATTAAATTCAAAACAATGCACAGTATTTTCTGACGAAACACCAAGCCAGGCAGGGTCAAGCAGTGCACCTGGACAAGCAGGGATCATGACGACAAATACAACGTGGAAGGGTGAAATTCACAGACGGCAACATTGAACGGATAATAATAATAATAATAATAATAATAATAATAATAATAATAATAATAATAATAATAATAATAATAATAATAATAAAGATAATAATGGGAAAAATTGAAATTAACAGCGTGCAGTACGAATAGAAATGGGGACAGTGAAATAATACTGACACGTGTAGCATAGCTGCACACAGTTGGGATGTGTTATACGGAAAGCAAAAAGCAAAACTTAAATTATGAAAATACACAGACACCATTGTAACCATTCCGTTAAAGAAAGAAAGCCCTTGCATATGACAAACGTAATAATAAATACAGAAAATTTACTTTTGCTTTTAAATTATGAACAAAATTATTTAAAAACAAGTGGACGGGGGTCTGTGACCCTTAATTCACTGCAAATAAAATTATTCATACAATTCTCAATGAGACTTAAGAGTATTTTTGCCCACTCCACAAGAGGAAACAGCTGCGGTTCAAAGGGGTGTTATTTCTAGACTTAAGAGTTCAGTCCTTACACAGACGATCAATACGATTTCATCATGGCCGACTGAAGGCCAGTTCAGAATAGTCGTAGGAGGATGAGGACTACCTGCAGCGGACTGAGCTTTCTGAAAGTCGCTCGTCAATTTCACTGCCTTGATATTCTTGAGATGTCATTGCAGAGACAGATGTAGCAAAGCCGCCACAGAACATTCCAGAGTCTCCTCTGTTTCACAGTAAGTACAGTGGGTTTTATTTTTTCCTTTTTTTCCTTTTTTTTTGTATGCTAACCTCGATCCAATATGATTTGCCAAAAAGAAAAACTATTTTGCCACATCTGTCCATAGGATGTTCTCCCAAAATATTTGTGGCTTGTCTTGGCCAATTGCATTCTTTCCAATTTCACTTCAAGTTCATTTCGTGATCATTCTGGGTTTTTCTTTCAATAACAGAGGGGTACCAACAATTTTCAAGTAACAGTGCATATGTCTATGCTTAATTAGTGCATAATTACATGGAAGTGCATAAACAGTGTTTATACTGTTTAATCTAACCGACTACCTTATTCCTGGAGTCTCCTAATAACTGAAATGAAGGACAACAATAAAGAAAAGAGGAGAAGGGAGAAAGTTTAACGAACAAGAACATTCCTGGCTGCACATTTCAAAAGCTTTTTGACATCACACTGGATGGCAGAAATTATTTTAACTTTACTGCTCATCATCCTTTAAGTACATCCAGTTACACCGTGTCAGTAACATGTATAATAATATGGCATAAAAGAATGTCTCTCGAAATTAACTGTGCTTACCAGAGCATCGGCCACTGCCGCCTCCACCTCTGTCCCAGTGTTAAGAACCCTCATAGCATTGACTGATGCCGAGATTCTAGCTTGGTGAATCAAACCATAACGCTCTATAGATGGGTAAAAGATTAAAGGGCAAAAAAAAAAAAAAAAAATTAAAGATGACGATGAAATACATTAGGCATGACAGGTACATGTAACATAACTTACCTGACGATCAAAAACTGACTATTTCTTTATGTAAGTATTGGAACAGTAGGTTCCTTTATTTTTGCTGCAGACACGAATATGCAAGGTCATTTCAGCTTTGCTTTCCAGGTGTTTACATCTGCATTTGATACACAACTCGGATTGCTTTCTGTGCTGTATTTGAAACAGAACAACACATTCTTAATGGAGCATGTACATTGCAACAAGTGCATTTACTCATATGAGAAACAGAGGGGTTTCAACTAGTGTGAATGAAATGAATATGCTAAAAATGTTTTAACACAAAGTCCTTTTCATGCAACCACGTTTATTTATTTATTTATTTTTGATGCAAGAAACGCATACTTTTCTGGACTATAAGTCGCAGTTTTTTTTCATAGTACCGGAGGTGCGACTTGTACTCTGGAGCGACTTATGTGTGAAATTATGAACACATTATTTTATCATTTCACATGTTATTTTGTGGCTGTGTTGATACTTTGCACATTAGCGGTAATTGATAAAAACTGACGATGACTCTGACATAAGACAAAACCGGCATACAGGCAACCAAATGCCTGTGCAACGTCACTCCCGAAAGCCCTTTTTGAAGATGTCACTATACGACATCCATCCATCTAATTTTGCAATAATATATATATATATATATATATGTAATAAGATTAAATATATTTGTAGGGATGAGGGACTAGTTACCATTTTCAATTAAAAAAATGGACAGGAGTCCATAAGTGGCTTCATCTTCTTTTCATTTAACTTGAAAATAGTGTAATCGCCAATATGAAATGTTACTGACATGTAGCAGCAAAATAATTCGACGCAATTTTTTTTTTTTTTGGTCATTACAAAACAATGTTTTAAGTTTTACATTTTCTTTTAGCAACATTTTTTTTATTTCAAATAACTTCACGTACTACTACATCAATTAATTAAAATATACAACAATATTTGTATTGGCTAAAGATATTGGCCCACTTTCATCTTAACAAGAATATTAAAAATGTGAAACATTCTTTTATTGTACATTTAGAATTGATAAAAAATGTGCAATTCATTTGCAATTAATCATGAGTTAACCCGTGATTTAAAATTTAAAATGACTGATAATTTTAGTTTAAAAAAAAAGCTGCCATAAGATTCATGTGTATCAGATCTAGATATAAAAACCTGGAAATACAATTTATTCATCTTTTCCAAAACTTTGAGAGGGGAGCAAATATCATGGATGTAAAATGCAATAAAAAATAAATAAATAAAAAAAGAAGAAGATTGAAAACATCGGTTCAAGGCGAGCACATATCATGGATGTAAAGTGCAGTTTGGAAAAATAAAAAAAAAAGACTGAAGACATCAGTCGAAGGCGAGTATTGTCAAGCTTGGCACTTTGTCAACCTTCCAAATTTAAATAGAAGAAAGAAAAAAATCAATGCTTCGTGCAAAAGGAAACACTTACACCCCGATTTCCCAAAAAGATGAAGAAACACCAACAAGTGCACCAAAGAGGAAAAAACATCATCAATCTGTCCCAAATTAAATCAACAAACATCAGAAGGAAGACCCACGTCAACAACGGCTGAAAGAACTCAACCAACTGCCTACAACCTTTGAAATGACCAAAACATCACAACAATAACTGCGCAGTCTGTCTGAACTCAAATCAAGTGGAACAAATACACAAACTGGTGTTCTTCATGTACTGAACAAATACACCATCATTTCTTACTTTTCCTACTAAAAACCAAAGAATAAAATCTTCCAAATAAAAGTCTTGCCCGCAGTTATGACAAAGCATGCAAGTACAACAGACAACGGGCGGGGTGAACTAAATTATTGGGGCTGAACAGCTGGGACATCTATTCATGCAGGTCACCTGACGGGCCATGGGGGTCAGCTGTGAGAGCACTGGTTGAACGGGAGTGCCGTCGGGAAGCTGCGGGGTACAGGAGAGGTAGGCAATATGCGCACAGGGAGATAAATCACATCCGTTAATGTAACGCAATCTGGTTTCGTTTACATCTTAATTTTTTTTCTATTTTGTAGGGTGGTAAAGCTATTGGTTTGTGTTTGTTTGATGTGTTGTTTTTGCAACGTTTGCTGGTTTTTGTAAAGACACATTTCATCTACACCGTACACTATTTCGGACTGGGATAATGAAATAAAATGATAAAATTAGCTCAGACTTCCACCTTCTTTAATTTCATACTGCTACGTTGTCTCACATTAGCCCAAGTTGTTCTTGTTTCGATTCATATTTAAAAAAGGTTACCGTATTTTCCGCACTATAAGGCGCATTCAATTTCCTCAAAAGCCGACAGTGCGCCTTATAATCCGATGCACCTTCTATATGGATCAATACTCTGAGTTATTAGAAGTAGTATTTTAAATTTGCTGTATAAGACCTTAATACGGGTCCTTTATGTTTCCAGACATAATACATCAGTTAAAAAGGCCAAGAACACATTTGAGCCAAGTTGTTAGTATCCTCCTCAATTACAAGTTATTTTCTCAACCCAAAGAATCCATCATAAGGCATGCACAGGGAAAGGACCCACACAGTGCAAGAACGTGCATAACTGTTAATTAGGGGTATGTTTTTTGAGCATAGACAAAGAAAAAAAAAACATTTACAGCAAGTGGCATCTTGTGGAATATCGTTTGTTTGGGACAATCTGGGCTGGACCAGCTGTTCCAGGACAGCTGGTAGCACACAGATACTTACCCAGAGAAGTAAAGCCACGAGCAGGGCTGGTGTCACGGCTGCTCTCGCGACTAGTGTCGCGACTGCAACCCTGACTCATGCTGGGGCGGGGTATGCGGCTCCGGGCTAGCGTGCGGTAGGGAAGAGCAGCAGGGAGAAGAGCTTTTTTACCACACAAGCTGGCTGTGAGGACAACAGTTAGGTGGAAGAGTCAGTATGCATTCATGGAGGAATGTTAGACAGGCAGTGATGGAAAGTAACACATAACATATCGAAAGACCATTTTGGGCTCAATGAAAAAAAAAATGCTGTGCTGCTGTTCTGTTAATTACCATACTAATGGTTACAATAAAACATGTTTAATATCTTTTTTACCTTCTTTCTTATCTAACAAAAAGAGAAAATTTGCTTCAAACAAAAAAAAATAGCAATGCAAAGACATTTAAAGGGTTACAAAGAAAAAAAATACTAAGCTTGCTCTTGGAGTAAATTTGTGAATAAAGAGCAGACATAACGTCGAAAGGTTACATAGTTTGTACGAATACAAGCCAAAACGTAGTTCGTCAACTTCAAAAGTTACACTGGAATAAAACAAGAACAATTAGTATGCGCAAAACACAACAATCATATATTTTCTTGGTCAATAAGCTCACACAATCAATTGCTGTTTATAACGGACAATAGTCAATTTCCATCAATTCGATTATCTGCAGCATCACAATTTAATGTGCACTACCACTTCTGAACAGCCACGGCTAAAGCAATAGCTGATGACAATCAACAATATCACCCTAAACCACCAGACGAAAGGATGAACCCGTACTGTATCTGTATGTCAGCTGCACACTTTAGGTCAACATGCTCTGTTGTAACCAGCATATTTACTTGCTTGATAGGGTCCAGGTTTTGACTTTCCTTCATGTTTACCACATAAGTAAAAGTCATCCAGCATCATACTGCAGTGTGAAGTAGGAAAAACAGCAATCTACCCTATACAAATTTTGTGTTTGAAGTGTCCCGGGCATACCTAAGCCCATTCGACTCGGGCTAGTCTCTCGGCTGCACCCTTGGCTGCGAGGGATCCTGCTGCGTTTGTCAGCTGGTGTATTGGAGGCAGATGCTGTTGCCCGAGGGATCCGACCATAGCTGCTGTGTCCGAGCAGTTTGCCTGGGGAGCTGGAGCGACTGCCAGCTGTTGACAAGTACGCAGTCATAAACATACAGGTATGCAAACAAAAAGCATTAACAATAATTACGGAACTTTTCTGACCATAAGCCATAATAAAAATCCTTCAATTTTCTCAAAAATTGACAGTGCACCTTGTAATGGGGTGCGCCCATAAGCTGTTTTACAGGTTGGCCACCAAAAAGTTTTGCCACTCCAACTGCCGCGCCAATGAATCCATCATTACTAAATTAAATATATGAGTATATTTTTTTTAATTTCCTCATATTGTCATCAGAATGTGAATACATTTTTTAATAATAAGAATGTACTCCCACACTCCAACCCTACATCCTGTAAAGAAGAAAATGGTTGCATCGTGCAGAGCGGCGGTGCACCAATTAAGGAAAGCCCGAACGTCTTTGCAGTAAAAAATATGTTTCAGGAAACCGTACCTAAATGATGTGGTGCTTCAGTAAATAAATGAAGTTATATATTGAAAAGCAAATCCTGCAATATGTACTATGAAAAGGCAAAGCATGGGAACCCTCAGGAATTTCTTACATTTCAGAATAAACTGATCATCTGATCAACTGATCATCAGCGGTGATAATCTACATCACTGCTTAAACTAATACCACAGAAACCATTTTATATTATCGTTTTTGTTTTTTTGTAGAGGATAGCAGGTCAACTTTCAAAGGACAGGGAGGAAAAAGTGAGTGAACACTTGGATTCAATAACTGGTTTCGCCTCATTTGGCAGCAATAACCTCAACCAAATGCTTCCTGTAGCTGCAGATCAAATGAGCACAATGCTCAGGATGAATTTTGGACAATTCCTCTTAACTGTTGCAGTTCAGCGAGATTCCTGGGATGTCTGCTGTCAATAACTACCCAGCGGTTATGCCACAGCATCTCAATGGGGTTGAGGCCAGGCCATGTTTTCTTGTTCTGAAGCCATTCTGTCATCGGTTTGCTTCTGTGTTTTGGATCAGTGTCCTGTTGCAACACCCATTCTCCTCTGAAGGTCTTAAACAAAATATCTTGACACATTTCTGAATTCATTTTTCCATTCACAATAGCAAGCTGTCCAGGTCCTGAGGAAGTAAAGCACACCGATACTATGATGCTTTGCCCACCATGGCTTACAGTTAGAATAAGCTTTTGATGTTGGTGTGCTGTACCATTTTTCCTGCACAGATGGCTTAGTGGGATCTTCCCAAACAGTTCAACTTTGGTTTCATCATCATTTTTCAACTTCATACAAGTCAATAATTTTTCATTGTAGGTTTAGTTTAAGCGGACTCTTTGTTGATTCCTGTGATTTAGATAAAGATCAGAAGAGATTTTATGACCAATTTACACAGAAATATAAGGAATCCCAAACGGTTCACATACTTTCCCTCCCACTGTATCCAATGCAATGCAAAGAGGCTTTATATGATGTAACTCCAGCAACAAATGAATGCGGGACCAGCAGAAAATAAACTGAATTTGGACAAAAAGGACTGTTGACACAGATGGGGTATGAACTCTAAGTAGGGATGGAAATGTGACAAGTGCTACCAGTTACCAGACAAACAGAAAGACAAGAGACTTGCCATGGACAATTTTAAGGTTCTGATCATCTTCACAACACACAAACAATCACAATAAAAGCATGCGACACAGTGGTGAACTGAAAGTAAAGCCCTAAAAGGATCGTGACGTGCAAAGTTGTGTAGGCTCAGGGGATAGTATTTTAGCCATCCAGCTTGTGATTGGATGAAGCCTTACCACTGATGGGATTGGCTGATCTGGATCCTGAATGATGGAAGCAATAGGCAGGACAATTGAAGAACAAGAACGGTCAAAATGAGACACAAAGGGTTATGTTTGTTGATTTTATGCAGCATGCATTCTCAGGGCCCTATGAAATCGAGAAGCTGTACATGTTTAAGAGTAAATTTTGTCACTTTGAAGGTATATGTGGCTGATTGGGATTTTTGACAATTAAATGGGTGATTGAATTCAGTAATCAATACACATATAACTGCTGTTAATTGTTTCTACACCTGATTGAAAACAAAAGGTAAGTGTCAACTACTCATTATCTGTTAACATTTGTGAGGTTTTTATTTTATTTATTTAGAAATATTGACAAGTGATCTGCACTGGATCCTTACTCTTCTGCTGCTAGTTGACAGATGAAACACTGTTGTTTCTTTGCAAACATCTGCCATTTGAAAATTTGAGGTACGGTCGCTGAAACTCAACTGTTGAGCAAAAGAAGACTGCGTTTTATCTTATTTTTCTGCAATTTGCCATGGATAAAGTTGTTTTCATACGTTGATGCTTGATGATCACTCTCGATTATACTGCATCACAGAAATCATAGGGCACCACACTTGAAATGACTGTGAATTTAGTTCCAATGACAGAATGTGACAAGTAATATATCTGTACAAACAAAACCACAGTTCAACTTACAATGCAAGCTAACATACTGTAAAGACATGGATGCACGCACACACACACACGCAAATTTGTTAGCGAGTGGTGGTGCATACATAATAACAGATCTAAGAAAAAGATCACACTTCAATATTTAATATACAGATGACAAAATGTGCATAATGAATGTCACAACTATGGATGACGAAACTGCCGTGAATTAAATTCTGTGTATACATACGCTGAGACTGAGAAACCACTTTGGCTCGGCTCCGACCTCTACTGTCCACCACTGAAGGACTGGCTCCGCTTGCGCTGCCGGAACTTTGCCTTCTGGTACGAACACGACCTGAATGAGAGTACAGTGGAGACAAGGGCAAGATATCGAGTGAGAAGATGTCCTTTTGATGGCTAATTTAACCCTTGAAATGCTGTAAAAGAGAACATCCGGGAGCCTTAATGAAGAGGATGAACTAGTCCTGAAAAAATCCAAAGCTGGAAAACAAACAACCCATGTTCATTAGGTTCATAATTTGACTCTCCATCCTTTCATAATTTCTTTTTTTTTGTCAGCATTTATATTGTTCAGGGTCCGGGGTAAGCTCAGTTGAAAGATAAGGTACACAGAGGACTATAGGCTAACTACTGCTTTTATACTGCACTTACATTGATACCTATGAGCAACTTTAGATACCGGTAACCAGACATGCAAGTTTTTGGAACATGGGATGAAACTGGGGTACCCGGAGAAAACCAATGCAAGCACAGGAAAACTATGAACACAGGTCTGAGCCTAGATCCAACCCCTGAATTTTTGATAACGATGCAGATGTGACATCCACATAATCAGTTACATGACATATGTCAGAGAATTATTGAGGCTATAAATTTGACATGGTATTTATTTTAATGTACGGTACTCTATATTAAGATTTTATGATTAATTTAAAAATAGATTTTAAAAAACGAGAGTGGCTCATATTTGACTTTTTCCACGTACAAAAAAAAATGTCATCAGATCTCAGTATGAGGCAGTGTAGTTCCGATGCAAAATCCAGCCAGAATAAAGATTTTTTTACTTTATAATAAAGGCAGACAAATTGATACAGCTGTTATTTTTGATCTCATAGGGTCAAAATATTGCAGCTTGATGCTGAATAATAACCATTCTAGTGATATTCTTCACTTAAAGGGGCAGGATTTTACAAGGTTATTTTTTTTTGTCTCTTCAAATTTGACTTGCATTATTTTTTGAGCGGATTGGGACAACAGGGAAAATGACAACAAACAGGGAATAAAATACAGAAAGACAGAATTAGACATTTGTGTAGGAAACTGAAGATATTGTTGTCTGGGTTACAGGAAGTCCATGCAGAGAGTCCATGCAGTTCCACACAACCTACAATCACTTGGAAGGAATTCAGAGAAGAGACAATGGCACAGATGTAGCGAGAAAAGGATGTAAACAGACAGCTGACTAGAAGACATACAAAGTTGTCAGTACAATTTGCAAAACTACAGAGACTAACATGGACAAACATGTAAATCTTACCATCGCTTTTACCAGGGGTGCCATCTTTTTGGCATTTAGAAAGGTGATGCAGCGACAAGTGGGAAAGAGCAAAATGTTAGTTATGGTTTATGCAGGAGCAGAATTGAATGGGCAAGGAATGTGCCCCCATCCTGGTTACACAATCTTGGCCTGAGATGTGTTAAACACAACTTCTATTAGCTTGGAAAGTTTTTGTTTTTTTTACGCTGAATTATTTAGACTTCACCAACAGATTTGTCAAGTGTTAAAATTTTGACTGATGCAGTTTCTTCTCACGCAACAGTTTAGAAGGAAATTATTATTAGCATTATTACTCCTTGTATATCTAGATCAGTGGTTCTTGACCTGGGTTCGATCGAACCCCAGGGGTTCGGTGAATCAGTCTCAGGGGTTGGACAGAGCCTCTGCCATGGACATTAAGACACGCCCGACTCAACATGGCAATCAGTTATGCCATCACTGGCTGGTTCTTTTTGTGCACAATTAAAAAATGTATACTTTATAATTATACGAATTGTGTTTGCATTTTTTCTGTTTTAAATAAATGTGTTTTTTTATGTGTTGAATTTGTAAAAAATTATACTCTTTATTTTTCACTAATGAAGGTTCAGTGAATGTGCAGATGAACTAGTTGGGTTCGATACCTCTAACAAGGTTAAGAACCACTGGTCTAGATAAAATGCTTGCTTATTTGGAAGCACTTTTTATAAAGGAATTCCTTCACAGTATTTTACATGATTTTAAATTAGACTTTCTCTTGCTATGGGAGTAGCCGTACAGAAACAGTAAAGTATTAGTTTAATGTTGGAAAATGAATGGCGAGGACTATACCTAAGGAGGCATAAGATCCAGGGGGAAGGGCAGCTGCTGTGCTGAACGCCGAAGACGCAGGTACAGGGGGCACCCGGGACTTGGCAGTGGAGGCAGCATTTACATCAACGTCGCTACGTGAACGCTGGAGGGAACCTGATGTGATGGGCATTCGGGTGCTCACGAGTTTAGCTGAGAACACCGAGAAGATAATCAGCACTTCGGCTTCAGAGGAAGAGATTCACTTTTATACTTATACCTGTTTACTAAGTACTGGATTATTTCAGATAATGGCTTGTTTGCAGCTTCACAATATCTGTCTGGATTCTAAAACATCAGTAGACTATTTCTGCACATCAACATGCGTGCGTGACGTAATTGGTAAAAGCACAGAATATACTCGTTACTATTTGTATTTGGGTATCTTTTTTGTCGAATTAGTTGTCAATTCAATATTGAAAAACAATGCTCGGTCAAAGCTTTTGTCAATGTGCAAGACATAACTTAGGTAATTATTAAGGCACAGGTAACTTAAGAGGCAAAAAATGCTTACTTCTCGCTATGCTGCCTCCAATGACCGTCTTCACTGAGAGGGGTCGGCTGAAATGAAGAGAAAGAGTAACATTGTTCAGGATCCCTGACTGACAACTAAATATGACAACAAAATGGACAGAAAAATGATTGGTTTCTTGGTTGTGCGTGCACCAACAAACGCGCACACACACACGCACGCACGCACGCACACACACACACGATAATACAGTAATACTGTACACAATTTTACAAGGTGGCACTTTTGTGTGACATGTCCAACCGAAAAATCTAAATTAATTTAGCCCGGAAAAAAAAAAAAAAAAAAAAAAAAAAAAGAATTTAAAAAATGTAGCTAAAGTTACAGGAAACGTTTTCTTACTTCAGACTCTCCTGGGATGATGACGAGGAACGATCCGACTGGGGTAGAGACACAATGCTGTCCGAGCTCTTCAAATGGCTCTGAAGTGCTTTCTGATATGTGGACTCCAGCGCTTGGAAGAGATGCTCTGCCTCTCGACTATAGTGACCATGGAAACCCCAATAACACCTAATGACGAGGACAAGCAAAAAACATTTTGATAGGGTCCAAAATGTTCAAGTCTGTCAAAAACAAAACAAAACACGACATTTCAGTCGGAAGCTCTCATTTAATACTCACTTCCTTGCAATGGATCTGGCCTCTGAGTCTGCATCGTGTATGCCTTTCTTGATGGTCTCAGTTAAAACAGCCACATGCCTGGGACAGCAAGGGAACATGGTGAAACGGTGTATTGCTTTCTTCACGTCAGTCTCCAAGTTTTTACTGTGGTTGTCCACAGCGAATGCCTTTTAAAGTCCCTGAGGTGGTTATCATTATAATGAGTGAGTGGGACCCATTTGATTTTCCAATTGGATGAATAAAACTTCCAGAATTTATCAATTTAATGGATATCATCAGTGGTGCACCCAACCTTGTCAAGTGCTAATCACCTCAAATTCAACCATGTGAGAGGGAAGAGGAGAAACTGAAAACTCAACTACACGCTGTTGCACAGCAATTCTAAGATTTGTTTTTCCAAAGAGCAAAGTGGATATATTCAAGAAGCCATATTGCTGCTTTTTTACCTTTCCAATGTATTTGTGTGCCACTCTTGCAGCATCAGGTCTAAAAATTCATAACAGCGTCTAGAAAGGAAGCAGTTTTGAATAAATTACACCACGATATGATACAACCATGATATTATCATACTAAATACTGTGCCGGGGTTATTAATACCATTAAAATCACTGTTCATTTCACAATAGCGTATGAACAAAAACATCACTTCTCCAAAATACCGTTTTTTCCGCACTATAAGGCGCACCAAAAAGCATTCAATTTTCCCAAAAGCCGACAGTGCACCCTTTAAACCGATGCACCTTATACAGTATATGGTCTCACAGTCTCTTTATATTTCCTATTGAGTTGTTTCCCTGTTAGGGCCATCTAGTGGTGATTATTAGCAGTAACCATTTGTAACCTAAAAGGGTTTTGCCTGACACTAATTGACATGTGCATTCGCCAACACACATTCAAATAGACAATTACTTTGTGAGCTCTGAGCAGCCATTATGAAATGAAGATAATACCAAAAGCACAGTTAACAAGTGACTAAACCAGGGGTCGGCAACCCAAAATGTTGAAAGAGCCATATAGGACAAAAAACAAACTAAAAAACAAATATGTCTGGAGCCACAAAAAAAATAAAAGCCTTCTATAAAACTTACAATGAAGGAAACACATGCTGTATGTATGTAGGAGACTGGACTGTCTCAGAATTGTTTATTTTATTCATTCCTTTGTTGTGTGTTCACAAACGCCCCCATAGACTTTATTTTGTGATTTCCTCGCTTGATTTTTTTGTTTTGGTGCATTATTTTCGCTTTTCTTAGTGTCAGGGAAGTGATCATGAATTTCCGTTTTTTGGAGGCTGTCTTTGAACGCCTCTTGAGTTGAACGAGAAGAGAGAAGGCAGGAGTCGAACGCAGACGTGTCAGTGTTTGTCGAGACTGTTAAAAGCATAAATAAAGTGGACGTTTTAACAAAACAACAACACAGCTCTGCTTTTTCGGAGCTGCAACATGTATCTATATCTATTTGAGCTATATAGGCCTACTATCAAAATCTTTTTCCATTTTCAAAATTTTTTTTATAAAGCTCCAGGGAGCCACTAGATGTCGGTACAGAGCCGCATGCGGCTCTGGAGCCGCGTGTTGCCGACCCCCGGACTAAACGAAGGAAGAAGGAGACAAGCAAGACTTCTAATCATATTTAGAAGTTCTTGTGCCTATCTGGTGAACCACTTGTCTTCAAAACTTTTGTCTTTCATTTATTCTTTTGTAAAAACATTTGTATTTATATGGTTCATGTCCGTGTTTGTGACCAGTTCTCATGGCTTTGTTCAGCTGCAGCGGCTGTGAAGGCTCTATATAAATAAAGCTGTACTGTATTATATTGTAGTCCCTTTAGTGTAGCACCATCTAATGAATGCATAGCACAGCCGCAGCCACTATTGTAGCTTCTATTCTATGCACCTTATAATGCAGTGCGTCCTATATATGAAAACAGTGTTAAAATAGGCCATTCATTGAAAGTGCCTTATAGTGCAGAAAATACGGTAACACACCATGCAACTCAACTTTTAAAACAAGGTAAATCATTTCAATCCAAAGGAGACTTATTTTCCTTGAATGCTAAAAAGGCCACCTTACCGCCTGACTGCGACTGATTTAGATGTGCAGTTACTTGTAATGATGGGGATAAGACGTGGGTAGTGTGTATGCTGTAAAACAAGAGAAATCAAATGCATATCAAAACAAAGGCATTTCACTTGTTAATTTGGTATTGCTGACATGGCTTGAAGAATACAATGTGTCTGTAGATGAGATGAGAATAAACAGTATTTCCTGTGTCATGACAGCTCACCCTGAGAATGAGGTGGATGGCAGCCATTCCAGATGTGGCCATGATTTTGGCACTGTTGGGCACAAGGTTCAGTAGTATAGGCATAACACTCTCTGCTCCATGGTCAAACTTGTTACCCAGCAATGATGATAAATGTCTGAATAACAGCGGGGAGGGGGAAAGACAGTCTGATTAGAACTTATGGATGCACTTTGAGTCCATGTGTTAAATGAAAGAGTTCAGCATTTAAGTTTAGCATATAAAATATTACCACGTAAAAATCTTTGACACATCCAGTTTCGATACATAACATTAATTTACTCAAAAATGCTGTCAGTGATCAAGGCATGCACATTCGAAACCTATGGAGAGTTCAGGTCCGAGTAGCACTGTGCTCATGTGTTGGCATCAATCACAGTCAGAGAGAAAAATACTATTTGCAGGATGTGGACTGTATACATTTTCTGCAGTTGCATTGTTCTTATACAGATACTGACTGGTCTTGCTAAGTTCTGTTTGAAAGAGTATTTTTGTCAACGAGTCCTACTCAGGACCACAACAATGCTGTTAAGTCTGCAATGAAAATACATTTTGAAATAAATAAATACATAAAAACTTGAGTTGCATGAGTGATCTGGTATGATTATATTTGATTGTAAACATCAACTTGGTCTGAGAACTGAGTTACACGGTGCTGCCATATGGCCAGATAAAGATGATAGCCTATTAGCATTTTCAGGCACTAAACTTGGTTGTCATCTAAACAGGAATGTTAAAAGTGGGAGATATGATGCGATAAAATTACACATCAATTTCATTTTTTATTGTCAACATCGCAACCCTCCAAACACCGTAACACATTTTCTCATTGTCTTTCTTCCCTTTACGTTTCTTGAGGCAGTGCTTTCTTGTTATAAGCAGCGTAGTTTTTGGACAGGGTCATTTTTTTAAACTTTTTTTTTTTTGCCTATTCACAGAGGTGGCAAAACCAAATCCAAAATGTAAAAACCCTTTCACAGTTTGACTTTGGCCACAGGTCCTTCTACTCAACCGGAAAGTAAATAAGCTTCTTCTCTTCCTGGACCTGGATACCCAGCAGAAGGTTTATCTTTTCCATTATTTGTTCTTCATACAATGTATCAGGTTTTCATGTGTTAACTTGTACAAGCCTACTTTGGGGTCCGAACATCAACAAATGGTAACGTCTGTCCATATCCACGGTCCATTCGTCAACTCACAATTTTTTAATCTTGCATTTTAAGGAGATTCCATTTCATTTGGGTTGTAATAAAATGTAAATGAAGCATGTTTTTGTTCAGAAGGCTTGATGCTCATTTCACAGAAGAGCAATGTGAATCTTCATTAGCTTAATTGAGTGTGTGTGTGTGTGTGTGTGTGTGTGTGTATATGATATATATATATATATATGTGTATATATATATATATATATATATATATATATATATATATATATATATATATATATATATATATATATATATATATATACATATACACACACACACACACACACACACACACACACACTGTATATATACAGAGGTAGAGAGAGAGATCTTAAAATAAATATGTGATATAAATAATAAAGAAATACACAGTCGCAAGACAATATGACAATTGCTACCGGTCGCCACATGAGCCAGAGTCTGAAAAAACAATGTACTTTCAAAAATTTTAAAAGAAAAATTAAACCATACTTCAAGTTGTCATCATGAAGTGTTATGTGAAGAATTTTGATTAAAAAAAAAAAAAAAAAAAAAGGAATTCCATTTTGGAAGCCTGAAACGAAATGTGGAAAAATCGGAGCACTGTGAATACTATAAGGGAGCACAGTAGATCCGTGGTATCAACCTAACTAAAATGTGATCAGTCAATGCACAGACTGATATACTGATTAATGATAACATGACAGTTTTGCTTCATATTATTAGCCTTTTCCCAATTTTGACGGGGATCCAAAACATGTAATTTTCTACAAGTGTCAGAGTAGGTTTTGTTTTTTTGCTTCTTCCTGTCTACTCCTGTTGAATGTGCATATTTGTATATGTTGCCCTCTCTTTGTTTTTGTTCCTTTTCTCAATTTTATTTTATATCATGGCTTGTGTTAAAATGTTTTCTGTATGATCAATCAAGGATTTTTTAAAAAACGGCTTACATCTAAATAGTTTAAATAACATGTGAGCGTGTTTGAAATTAGGTTTGCTGAAATTAATGTGTTCATGTTGTTTTTTTGTCATTAACTTAAAAGTGAATGCAAATGCATTAATTGATTTATATGGGAACCCCCCCTTTACACAATCATATCATCTTGGGATGTATTTTTTCCACACTGAACAATGCCAACCACTGAACAGATTAACAGGTTAAATATAGTCATGGGTGGGGGGGACAATCTGTGTCTTGAAAAAAAAAATGAAGAGCTCATAAGATAGGATTGCACTTTTTCAGCGTACCCGAGAGTGATGCAGGCCTCGCGGACCACCTGGGAGCGTAGATCTTTAGCCGACAGTTTGAGCGGTGCCTCCAACAGACGGAGCTGCTGAGGGAAGCCTTCATACTCCGCCGCCCCAGCCAGCATGAGCGAGCGAACTTTTTTTAGCTAAAAGGGGACCACGATAAACAGATAAGATCCTCTTTACACTTTATGCATGTGGAGTTGTCTGGTATTCATATTCTGACTAATTTGAATGATAAAAGTGTGCAGTTAGCAAATATTGAGCAGGTGCATGTTTGACTTACCGCTACTACTCTGTGCTCCCAGTCATGCTTGTCATCTGACAGAATTTCTCGAATCTTTGTCAGCTGGTCTTCCAGCTCTCTGTTCGAGTAAATCTGGTGAGGGGAGATACAAGTTTCGTCCTTACCATTCCAACGAGTTATTTTGCAATCTTATGATTAGTGCTGTCAAGCGATTAAAAAAATTTACATTAATTATGATCTGTAATTAATTGATCTCATTAATCTATATTTTAATCTCATCTAAAAAGTGCTGAGAAAACCCCTATTTTCATTTTTAATTCATTACACTATTGAGGCAGATCAAAAGAGAAAAAAAGTGGCATTATAAAGTCTTTCATTGTTCGTAAACAGACTTGAACAGATGCAGTCCGAGCCATTCACTTGCTGGGCTAGTTGAGACTAGTCCCAAATCCTACCTGTAACCTTTAGTTTCAACCACCAGGGTGAATATCACCATTTTGTTTTTGTAAATCTCCAAATAATTACAAAATAAAAATAAAAATAGAACATCAGCTCCATAAAAAGTGCTTAGGTTAACATATCAAAAACAGTAACAAGAATTTTCTGAGCGATACAAGTATTCAACACTGAACTTGCTTCGGATAATAAAAAATAAATAAGAGACCCTTAAATAACAGTTCTGTAAGTTACCACTTCAGAAATAACACTGTTCATCATGAGAAAATAAAGTGCTGAAATAAACATCAACCACTTCTGGTAGGCTACTGAGGACACAGCAACTATGCTGACTTCATGCCTCGTACGCGGGCGGGGTGTTCTCGAGTTTAGTTTGGCAATGAGCGTTGCTGTAGCTCGTTATAGTGCTAACGCTTTTGGTGCTAACGTTAGCTGTGGATGCACTTGCGACTAGATGCTTTGCATTAATGTGGGAGGCTAAACTTGAGCTGCTTCGGTGGTCAGCAAACTCCTTCTTACAAATTAGGCACAACACTCTACTTTTCAATAGTAAATCAAGAGTGCCGTCAGGGTGTTTTTGAAAAGTAAATTTTCTAGTCATTGTGCCGAGAACTCTCACATGCTCCTCCATTTTCACCTCTCCTCTCCTCACCGCTGCTCACTTAGCCCACCCAACTCCAATGGGAGCCAATCAGCTTATGCTAAACAAGCCCAAACATAATGACAGCCAGTCAATGTCCGCTTCAGGCTGTGACAGTTGTTTCCCCACCCTCGAATACTCAAACACAGGAAGCCGACACATGAAAAGGGATATTCGAAAAAGGCAACCCAATAACGTTAGAGATTAAAATTTAGATTAACGCGATTAAAAACGTAACACGCTAAATATGACTGTAATTAATTATTCGCAGTTAACGCGATAAATTGATACCTCTACTTATGATGCTGTCATATTTTCAAATACCTGGACGGAGGGCACATCTTCAAAAGATTTTATGAAATCCTCTTCATCAACAGCACCAGCAGCTGCTTCTTTACCTTGAAGTATCACAAGCAAACAAGTAGCATGTTATGAGCTTACAAGTACTTGACAGTGTGTGTCTGTCATTGACAGCACTCCCACACACATTCAGACAAACACCTGTGGCCTTTGCTGGGGTTGCTGAGCTGGGTCTTCTAGCAGTCATTACAGTCCTCCTGCCACTTGGAGGTGCTTTGGAGGATGAGGAAGAGGAGGACCGGCCTCCATCAACAGAGTCCTCATCTTCAAAGTTCTTATCTGTAAAACAAAAATGAGCATACATTTAAGAATCTAGAAATCATTAAAAATACAAAATTGTGTGTTAAGGTGCTGGCTTGCAGCAAGTCTCTAAGTACAGACAATAAATTTTGCACTCACTGTTTAACGCAAAGGACAGACATTTTCACACAATGCCCTTCTTATTTGGAATTGGGTTTTGTGCTGAAATGCTTCACCTTTCATTTATCAGCCCAGTGTACAACCCAAGTCAGCTCTGCATTGTGGTACAAGATGAATACGATGTAACATTGTGGTACGATCAACAAAAGGGTGCTACTGAGTGAGTTTGTCAGGGCTTGTGCATGCGTCTCTTTTTTCTCATTTCTCTAGCCATCCATCTGAGCTTAATCTAGTCCGGCAGACGTACATAGGCCTATATCACCTACCCAACATGACTATTCACACGAGGGGTTAGCCTGAAGCAGATATCATGACACTGTGTACTTGCTGTTCAATGAACCTCGTGAATGTTTGCAGCTAGAATCCTTGGTTCAAAACACAAGTGAAGGTTCATCAGAAGAGCTACATTTCTCCCCAACATGTTTTTACCACACCCTTAGGCAATGTTAAACTACTAAAATAAAGGTGACTCTTGTTTCTGACAGAACACCACCCCTTCACGTAGCTCTCATTGTTCGTGACGCACACGGTACAAGTAAAGATTTCGGAGCAGAAGGATCCAATTGGGCTGCAATGCTCAGCCATTCACAAACATTGACAATTCAAAAATATAGGGGCACATAAGGCAACAGGTCCACCTAGAAGAAAATACGGCAGGAGAAAAAGAGAGAGGAGTGAATGGGCGAGAGGACTGAGAATCAGTATCGCGATGCTCTGACAAAGAAGCTGACAATAATGGACAGCGGGACAGGACAAAACAGGAGAAAAGAAGAGAGAAAACAACAGCCGGACAATAAGAGAGAACGACATTAAAAAAAAGACATTCTTACTAGAGCAGATCTTCTTGCACACTAGCCTCCTCAGCATTCCTGCTGTGCACTAAATACACGATTCTTTCTCACTCTGAATATGTGTGTCTATATGCGTCCTCTTCATGTGCTTGTTCTGCATTCGGCTTGCTCTCTCAGTGCTCGAAAACCCAACCCTTAAGTCTGCCTCTAAGGTTATCAATATACGTGTATATGCGTGCGCGCGCGTGTGTGTGTGTGTGTGTGTGTGTGTGTGTGTGTGTGTGTGTGTGTGTGTGTGTGTGTGTGTGTGTGTGTGTGTGTGTAATAGTTGTGTGACTCATGATGGCTGACACAGAGTAGTGAGAAGAGGAAGGAATCTTTTAATGTGAGATCATCATTTTGCCATTTTGTGTGATGGTGCACAACACAAATTGACCAGCAGCCCTCAATGTCATGTATAAATCTCTTGACATAATCAGCATTTTTATTCTTTTCCTAAAAAGTGCAGACAGTCATAAATTAACGTGGTTTAGCATATAATGCTAAAGGTTTGCCGAACCTGACTGCCACCAATGCTTGGCACTATTAACAGCGGTTTCCACTAGGTGTCAGGGTACACTTGAAAATTTCAACGACAACACGGACAAGAGTAGACTTTGTATACCATTTTGCTGTACCAAATCTGAAAGCTCTTTTTGCCCGAGTATTCCCTTGTGGGAGATCTCAGGACCGCAGATACATGTGACACAGCAAGTAGCCTCCGAGATTACGTAATAAAGACAGATGACAGGGTGATCACTCGACAGCATTATCGCCAGACAGATCCCTCGCTGATAAGAGATCATTTCTGCAGAGCATAAAATACATTTTGAAAAAGAATCAAGGTCTGCACAATTTAACTTCAAATTTCAGGATTGGCCAACACAATTGAGCAATTAGTGAGACAGATTACTTTCTCATGGTTGAACCATAAAGCAAAGATACATGTACGTTTTTTACATGTACATGTAAAGGTTTTCTTATCCTATCTCATTTTTTTCCTCTACAAATTGTCTCTTGACTTTGAACGCCCAATTTACCAAACAAAACAATGTAGAGCAGAGCAGGGGTGTCAAACTCATTTCACATTGTGGGCCACATATGGCCTCAGTAGATGTCAAGTGGGCCGTACCATTAAAATTATACCATACTCTGCTATAAATACCATACTCTGTGGTAACTCTAACAAGTAATTGGTACTGAATTATTTTTTCAATTGGTACTGAAAAATATAATGCATTTTAAGATTAAGATAGATTTATAAAGAAAGGAATTTTTAAACCATTTACACATGTGCATATAAAATCTATATTTAAGCCCTGCCTACACCTTACAAACTAAGGAGAGTGCTATTAAATGTGTAAAGAATAAAGTATTCACATGTCCTCGATAGCATCTGCTGTGTTGGGTCTGTCTTAGTGACAGGCTGAGACTGCTGTTGTCTTCTTCTCTGATCAAAAAACGTGTTCCCCCCTAGCGGATACTCCATGAATTGCACCTTATTAAAAATATTCATTCCACGTTATGCATTTTTTCGCTTTTAAATGATCCCGCGGGCCTGATCGAACCTCCTTGGGGGCCGGTTCCGGCCCGCGGGCCGTAAGTTTGACGCCCTCTACATTGCTGAGGGTTCATCACATACCAATGTTAGCTTCTAAATCAAATGTCTGACCTGTTCTAACAAGCACTTGCTCCTCCGAAGACTCAGGTAATTAAAATGCCTGACTGACAGATTAGTAATCATGACAGCTTTTGAAGGTTTTTATGGTACAGTGGAACAACAATAACAATTTTTTTTAAATCATATTTACGACTTCAACAAGAATAACTTAGCAGGTTGATTGAATTGTATACATGTGTACAAAGTAATAAGGCAAATTAAAAAGAATCCATCGAATGTTACCTGTAATACAAAACTGCCTCTGAAATTTAACAACAGTTTGTCAGTCAACAAGCAAAATTTTATGTTAGAAGAGATAAGTGTACTGAAGTCATACTGGCTTAACACTGAAACAGGTCAGCTGCCTTGGTACCCGAGAATTCTTGTGTAACGTAAACTGGCTGATCATCACAACTTGATGACTTGTGCAAACATGCAAATGAAAAGCTGAAATAAAAGCTGAGTCAGTTGGGTGTTCTTAGACAGCACACTGTGCCCCTAAAAAACAGCAATGAAACACCTACTCCACTCACACTCCATAAGCAAATGAGACAGAAGGACAGAGAGAAGAAAATCCATATAAAAAATGTTTAGCTTATTTTACACATGACATTCCATCCATCCATCCATTTTCTGATCCACTTCTCCTCAAAAGGGTCGCGGGATGTGCTGGAGCCTATCCCAGCTCTCTTCGGGCAGTAGGCAGGGGACACCCTGAACCAGTTGCCAGCCAATCGCAGGGCACACAGAGACAACCAACCATCCGCGCTTACACTAACACAGAGGGACAATTTATAGAGTGTTCCATTAATCTGCCACGCATGTCTTGGGAAACCAGAGTACCCAGAGAAAACCCACGCAGGCACGGGGAAAATATGCAAACTCTACACAGGAAGGCCGGAGCCGGAATCCAAACCTGCACCTCTGCACCGTTAGTGCAGACGTGCTAACCAGTTGACCACCGGGCCGCCCACATTCCATACATACCTTGTCTGAACAGTACCTGCTTACTAAAATCTGAACAGAAAACAAATGCTTACAAAGTAAATCATGCCAGGAGCTGGCAATGCACTTCTGGGCCTGACCCCAAAATCTTTTGAACAGTCTCTTTCAGCGTGGAAGTGAGCTTAGAATGTATGTACCGTATGTAAAGCACCTCGACTGGTGAATCTCAGCTGGTCATAGCAGTTTACGCTTAATTATACTGAGTGGTACAACTACAGCAACAATGCTGCAAGCGGTGATGAGATTGGGAGTGGGGCATTGACTGCAACCCCCAACAATCACAGCTATTCTACCCTGGAGCAATGCAGCTAACATATTTTCAAAAAAAAAAAAAAAAGGGAAAACATAATTTTGGTATTTAAAATGACTACAAAGGTTATATAACAAGATTGAAACTAAATCTCTCCTACGCTCATTCCAGCAGCCAATAGAAGCAGATAAACACGCATACACCTACACAAATATATACAGCACATGCATATACATCATTTTAATCCTTTTGAAAGCTACGTCGTGTGCAGATCAAATGACTTCCTAAGAAAAATTTAATACGTCTGCTGTGGCATCAAAGTACGCAGTTTGCAACCTCTGGCTGACCAGCTACTATTTGGTTATAAATAGAGAACGGATTTTGCATTATTCAGTTGAGCTGCCCTAAAGGAGCTATACAGATTCTAAAACCTAACTGTGATGACCAAAATCTCACTCAGTCATAGAGGGAAAGGAACCAAGTGAGTAATACCAGTAATTTCAATTCTTGCAATTCCAAAAGTAAATGTCAAGGATGTATTTGGCTTTTTCAGCACACAAGCATCAAAGATTTTACAGTATTTTTCACCATTCGGTTTATAGCAGTACTTGTATAAGCATGGAAACGCACATTATTAAAATTACTTGTTACGTAAGATTGTTGTCTTAATTCAAATCAAATAAGAAGGAAAACCAAAGTGAACTAAAAACATCCCTCCATCCATCCATCCTATCCAAATAAATGCAAAAGTGGTGGAGACCAATGTTTTGCACTTTATGTAGCCGTGACAGTTCTCAGCAAAGAACATTTGGAAAAGTGCAAAATGAAATTTAATGAAATGGAACTCAACTCAACTGTATTTATAGAGCACTTTCAAACAGCCATCGCTGCATACAAAGTGCTGTACATGGAGCAATTTAACATATACAACAAACAGTAAAGCAATCGGTAATAAAGACGGTAGAAAGCACCGAACAGCAAAACCAA
>CAAKHF010011714.1:0-16784 GCA_901007745.1 Hippocampus kuda
TTTGGTTTCCAGTTACAAAGTGAGATTCATCTGGCTTCCGCCAAGCAAGCTGCACCATTACAGTTTATACAGTGTGAATGTGTGTGTGTGTGTGTATGTGTGTGTTTGTTTGTTTATATATGTAAAATATACAAACAAACAAACACGCACACACACACACACACACACACTTAACTACATTTATAATGTCACGTGTATGTACGCATGGCTAAAAAAAGAAGCGTGGAGAGTCTCTGTCACTGAAATGCACATATACAGTCAATGAATGAGGTCATCATTGACATTGTCACGCTCCCCTTTATTTCGAGCTTGTTTTCTCTTTTTGCAGAACTATAATAAGCTAGAACGCCCAGGGCATTAAATGTTGTTTGTGGTTCACTACAAATTTTCCAAGTACAGCAATTGTCCAATTCGGTCACATTTGGGACACGTCTGCGGCGGGCGAGAGGCTTATTTCACCTTGGCCTCAGTTTCAAATCTTAGAAACCCACCCATTCCCACTGAGGTCAGCCAGTGATGACACCAAATCGGCATCGATAAACTTCTTGTTGACCTCCGTGTCCGCCATCATGAGATTGCGCACTGTGTTGCAAGCCGTCGCTATGTTTTCATCAGAGTTGCCCAGCTCTCGGGGGCCGGCAGCAAGGAGGCTGGTGAGCTCTGGCAAAACCTGCTTTGCTACACAAAAGACACGAGACACTCAGCGCTGCTGCCTGGAAACGAGACGACTCCAGATCGCGCGTAGTTCTGCATTAACATGTGACGCTTCTCACCCATGGTGGTCTGCAAGCCGCTGGTTCGACCAATGTTACCCAGCAGGGACACAGCGGCCTTCTGCAGGCTTGACTTAGGTGACCGCAACAGAGGGGCAATGTGCATCAAAGCCCCTAACTTCTGAACCAGAATCTGGCTCATGGCACTGGACCCCTGGAAGAGACAGATTTCACGAGTTGAAGTTGCGTCTTACAATTCAGCTGTTTTATGCAAAATGTGCATATTCACGCTTTTCTCTGTCATGTTGACAATACAGTAGATTGTCAGTTGGAATTGCTTCCCAAAGGGCTTTAAAATCCTATTCGTGCTTCGCCACAGAACACAGCCGCCACACTCAAGACCCCGGGGCCAGATCAGATCTGCCACATCGTTTTACATTGCCAGCTAAGGCAAATCATGTTTGTCTATGTCAATTTTTATTTTATTTTTTTGTGTATGTGTGTGCGAAAATCTGTTCCAAAATTATCTTTACTTTTAATACTGTTGAGATATTAAGTATTTATTTTACCAAACCTCTTTGGAAAATGAATTGAACAACATAACTTGAGCAATCACTAAGACTAGCTAAAAGGGTGACACATCCCTGCTTCAAATGACATGTTTTTTGTAACAGCAACACAAAAAAAAAGACAGCTGGGATAGGCTCCCTCACCCCCTCCCTCACCCCCCGCGACCCTTGTGAGGAAAAGCGGATCGGAAAATGAATGAATGAATGGATAAACCATCTTAAAACTTTTTTTGTTTAAATCTCACAGCCTTGTGGAAAATGTGCATGATCTGATGAAACCAAGGTTGAACATTTTGGCCTTGATTCTAATGTGGCAAAAACAATCTTTGTCATCACCAAAAGAACACCATCCCTACAGTAAAGGGTGCTGGCAGCAAAATGAATGAATTGGGGGTAATTATTAACAATTCCAAATATGAGTCACTGTTAGCACAAAACCTTCAGACGTTTCTTCAAAAGCAGAAAAATGTCAGGAAAAGCCGACTAAAACATCTAGATTTGATTTTATTTTATTTTTTCTACATCATAAAAACCTAACAATTGAACACAGGTGTGTAGACTTTTTATTCCCACTGTGTTCTGTATGTACCAAGGACTTACAAGGTCTTTGCTGGCAGTCAGGTTCTGCAGCGCACCGCAGCACGCCTCCAAGGTGGCGTCTTTCTGGGACGAGCTGAGCAGAGACAAGTAGGTCTGCATGGCTTTGGGATGGCACAACCACTTGGCACCTGTCGGGTCACCTTCGTTGAGCATTCCTCGAACGTTATCAAATGAAAACTGAGGAGAAGAAGAGGAGGAGGACCTGGTCACCTTAGACAAGATGGTCCACGGGGCTTCAGTAATTGAATTTTTTGGGGTTGTTATTGACCTGCTTTTGAACCTTGCCGCTCTTGGGGCTGAAGCATCCGACCGTCGGGCTTCTCCTGCCAGATTGGCTCTCTGTCGAAGGGATGAAGCCAGCAAAGCACTTGGGGGACTCGGTCTCCAGCTGGTAGGTCAAATTATGGAGGATGCACGCACAATTCTCCACAGACTACATGAAGGGCACGGACAGGGAGAAAGTTCAAGTCAATCCATCGATTTAATATTTAAGTTTCACTTTTTGAATTGAACTACTAATTGGATGACATTCTAATTTATTCAGCTGCGCCTGGACATACTCAAGAATTCCCTTTATGATGACTAAAGTTCCAAGCAACCGAACACAGGCTACCTTTCCTTGTATCCATTTCGAGAATAACAAAGGTTGAACACTCTCAACTGTGTACAGATGCCGAAGGCTAGATTGACAGGAAAAGCCAGTGCAACCCATTTAAAAAGGAGTTGCTTGTGCGTGCAAATGATCTGAAGCATGAATTCATTATATAAACTGTGAGCGTCACATGAGGCATGGGAGTGTAGTTCACACTGCTGATCATTCCAGTCAGACAGTCAATGAGGCGAATGTCATAACATGATCTTGGAGTTTTTAAAAATGATTTTACTCTGGTTAATAACACACGAAGAACGCTATACGTTTCCTTCTTTCTACTGCAGGTTTCTTTTATGGAGACGCGAGGGCTTCAGAGGTGACGGCTTAGGCTATGCAGGTTTTGCAAGCCAACTGACATTGGTGCAGTGCTGCAAAATTGCCACCTGGCAAGAAGTTTTCCTGTCCCTGACTGCAGTTCAGCGCCAGTTTGAGAAGATTTATGGCCACCACGCCGCTCCGGCGGGGGCAGGAAAATTTCTTGCCAGTCAGCAATTTTGCAATGCTGCACTGATGTCAATTGGCAGACCAAGGGCAAGGCATTGATAAAATGACTTGTCTGAGCACTGACTAGCACCCGTTTAAAGCTCTGCCACAACTGCATGCGAGCCTTTCAGAGAATGAACTGGCCAAACCTTGTCATCGGGGTTGTTGTCAGCCACGCAGGACTGAAGGTAGCACATGAGGGAGTCGATAAGTCCACGGCAGTCTCTCATGGCCGTCCTCTCTCTCACTTGAGCGCAGCTCAGGTTGCTGCAAACATTTGAGGCTTTGGCTCAGTGAGATTCTTTCATAAGAAGGGCGGCTTTGTATTCAGTTTGAAGTCTACCGAAGTGAACAAAAGGTCCATCCAGCTGTACAAATCCTATGAAAAGTCCTAAATAGTTCACTCTTTGTCCTCACAAGTAAGTCAATTCGCGACTGAACCATAACAGTGCACTAGTTGAAAACTACAGAAATTTCACAAAACTACTCGTTGCGGTTTGTAGTTTTGCCTCACTGTGTAACACGTAGTTTGTCTCACTAGTATGTCCAAGTTGTCCTACTCATGACAATAAAAAGAGCGTCCTAAATAGTGCCTGGGCCTTCAACTGGATGACGAATCACTTTTTATTTGAGATTCCGCTTTCCACTTCTTTATGCCAAGCCTATGTATGGGCAAAAGTGATTTTTCCATGATATTCTGAAGCGCTCTCACCGCAGGCACCCAGTGGTGTTGTAGAAAACCTCAGGGTGGATGTTGTTGGTGACGCTGTCGTCCGACCAGCGGGTGAACGGCACCACCACGTTCTCGGTCAGGGCGGGCAGCGCCGTGGCGATAAGTTCCCCCTTCAGCTCGTCGGCGGAGGACAAGTTCCACAGCAGGCCTAACATTGTCAGAGAAAACCTTTGTTTTTCCCCTCGCCCTGCGTGATATTTTGTCCGTGTTCAAATACGGCACCTGTGATCTGCTTCTGTGTCTCACTACAGTCGGTCTCCTTTAGTAACTGCAGGGCTTTGGCGATACCGCCGCAGTGTTGAACCTGCAGCTTGTTCTTGTGGTTCTTGAACACCAGGTTCCTCAAGGCTCCAGCGGCGGCCTGACTCACAGCAGGACTGGGGCTGCGCAGCAGAGTCACCAGAGTGGGGATCCCGCCAAGCTGGAGAACCTGATTGAGAAACATTAGCATTGGGCTATGGGAGTGCAGACACTAATCCAGTGCTACATTTGAAGCTGCAGTGATACGTGATGGACTCCTTTGGTCATGTTAACATCCAGCAGAATTTGCTTTTTGTGGTTTGATGAAAGCTGGATTTCAAGAGACTGCTTTGCTGAATAGATGAGAATTTTATCGTTCTTATTTCTTACTTCTTTTGCTGAAGCCACAATAATCGCAGCCAGTACTACCCACTGTGTTGGTGTAGAGAGGCGCAGCTATTTTACCCGCTCGGCAGACACAATCGTGGGCACACCCGATTCGTAGATTAACTTCCACACATAGTGTGAAAAACAGCATTGTTTTACTTGACAAAAAGGAAAGAAACCATTGTAATTTCCTGCCGCTTGCTGGTGCTGATAAGGTAGCTCGTGTTTTTGTGACCAAGAGGATTTTTCCAATTGTTTGCTAATAAACTATCCACGGGAGTCTTGTAAAGACACTTGACCCGCTCCCAAATTCAGCTCCATAATTACTAACAAGAACCAGGAGCAGAGATGATATTTCTCCTCATATTAGTCATACCTTGACGAGCTTGTGCTAGTTTAGCAATTGAGAAGCCGACGCTCCAAGGACTTGTGGTTCCAACATTTCGAAAAGGCGCTTCGGAGTATAAGGCGCACCTTCAATGAATGGTCTATTTTAAAACGGTTTTCGCATATAAGGCGCACCACTTTATAAGGCGCATAGAATAGAAGCTATAATAGTGGCTGTGGT
This sequence comes from Hippocampus kuda, assembly GCA_901007745.1. Lineage (NCBI taxonomy): Eukaryota > Metazoa > Chordata > Actinopteri > Syngnathiformes > Syngnathidae > Hippocampus > Hippocampus kuda. The sequence continues at coordinate 4,946 of CAAKHF010011714.1, forward strand.
TGTGTTATGCATCCACTAGATGGAGCTACGCTAAAGGGAATACAATATAATACAAGACACTGCAGCTGTAACAAAGCACTTCACAGAACATTTAAAATACGACGTCCAAGAAATCAGAATATTGATCCACATATAAGGCGTATCGGATTATAACGTACACTGTCGGCTTTTGAGAAATTAAATGCTTTTAGGTGCGCCTGAGAGTGTGGAAAATATGGTACTTGCTTTAAAGAGCCCGCTTTTACGCTCTGACCTCTTGTTTGGCACGATCGTCTTTAAAAGTGGTTTGCTGAATGATGGTGGCACCACACTGCTGGAACTTCTCCTCAGGGTGAGACAAGAACTCGACAGCTTCCTTGATTGTCAAATCCGATGCATTCAGTGAACTGTTGATGCTGCAGACGCACACATGGAGTTTAGTAGGAGCGCACGTTTCTTCTGTTGCATCCGACATGGCTACAAGAAACAAACTCACGCTGATTGCTGTTCCATCCTGGACGTTTTGATAAACTGAGACTGGTCGGGAGGCGCTTCTAAAAACCGCTGTTGGACCATCGCCGTGGGGAAGCCATTGCTCGTGGAGTACGTGCTAAGTCTCTTGACTTGAGTCTGGGTGGTCTGCCCTTTGGCTCTCTACCAATAACAAATGCAAATGAACTGAAATGAATGATGAATACATGTCAGCAACTTCCCAGGAGAAGAAGTGATCACCCTGATGCTCGCAGGGGCCAAGGCGGGATCACTGCGGCTGGGTTTCATCCCGACGGGACTTTGAGGCCAGTTGGAAGCATTGATTTGTTGTTCCCATCCACCAGTGGTGCTGAGGTGTCTTGCTCCAAGGCTTTTTGTGGACAGAGACCGACTCTTATGGGCATATTGCTACAAAACGGGGGGGGAAGAGAAGCTCTGTTTTATTTGGAGAAACAGCAATGTGAAAACGGGTTTATGTGCTGGGTTAATGTGGATAAAGTTTATTTTTCCTCATGCGCACCAGGTGGGAGAGGACTCAGGAGCAAGGCTGCAAGCTTTTGCTTTTTTTTCACTCTTCTGTTTATGTGGAGGGCAGCAGAAAGCACAGAACAATCACACAGACCAAGAGCAGGCAGGTAACATAATAGCTGCAACTGGAGACTGCCCACAAGAGCAGCTAAAGACAGCAGTGCTTTGTGCGCAGCACTGGCACAACCTGAATTCACAGACCCGGTGCAATTAAAATCGCATCTAATTACAGATTGTTGCGTCATCAGTTAATTTTGTTTGTGAATGTCTCGCCGTGTCCTCTGAATTACATCTCAGTAAATATGCCCCATAATTAATCACTGCAAATGATTGATGCCAAATGCAATATCACTGTTACCTAAATGGCATTGGCCTTCTGCGTCCTGTTTTTTTCTTCGACTTGCTTCAAAGCACACAGGTCTTAAATTTTACAGTTATCTAACGTAGCAGTTACTGTATGATGAGGGGAGGATGATAAACATGGACAATGTGTTTATTGTTCCCCTCGCCCTCTCCCCCAAAAAAAGAAAAAAACAGCTTGTATGCTTTGTTTCAATAAGGTTGATTGCAACTCAGTGCACTTTATTTGAAAAATGTTAATTTTATTTGATCTCTCTCTCTCTCTCTCTCTCTCTCTCATATTGTATTATCATCTTGCTGCGAGACAAAGCAAGTTGCATGAGGTAAGATGAGAACTGCCTGGTCATGAGTGTATACACTAAGTAATTTTCATACTCATCATGAATCACCAGAGGCTGGCAGGCCTTCCGATTAAACAGACACACCTTTCAACTGATGACTTGCATTCAATTGCCCAGACATTAACTGGGGAGCTATTGGAACATTGGAAGTGTGTGGGAATATTGGTTCTTTCCAGGGTCGCCTGCTCCATAAAAACACACATTACTCTATGTATCTCAACTAAAGTAACAGATAAAGTTGACAGCCAGTAACAGAACAAAACTTGGACATTGTCAGCTCATCATTTTCACAAAGCAAGACAAACTTTTTGGTTTGGTGAAGTCTTCCTGTGTTTGCCTGGCCAATCGATAGGCAGTCACGTAACTTACCGTTTAACTGCAATTGTCCGTTTGTTTAACCTGCTCTGACCTCGGAAGACAGCTTTGTTCAGCATCTTTGTTTAATGGATACCATTCGAAATCAATAGAATTCTTCCCGCAACACGAAACAGTAAAACCGTGGTTCAGCCAATGTTTTGCTTGGATTTACGAGCCAAAATTTGGGATGCAACCCCACGTCTCAGCTAGCAGCAGTTTGTCGGATTTACGAGCCAAAATTTGGGATGCAACCCCACGTCTCAGCTAGCAGCAGTTTGTCAGATATACTGTATCGCAAAATATTCTTCAAAGGAGAGGCTTCAAGCAGCACTCTGAGTTGAAGTTTACTGTCAAACTATCCATCTTCTACCGCTTATCCAGGGCCGGGTCGCGGGGACTGTCAAACTAAACATCAAATAATGTGTCTTCGAACTTGTGATTTTAAAACAACTCCAACGCTTGCAATGTCCACTTTCTAAATGCTAACACGCAATGCAAAATACCAAATAGGGGCTAAAGAATAGCATTTATCTTGCAGCAACAATAAAACAATCACAGACATATATATTTTTTTATCCTCTGCAAAAAAATAAATAAATAAAATAAATGTGTGGAGTTTGCATGTTCTCCCTGGGCCTGCGTGGGTTTTCTCCGGGTACTCCGGTCTCCTCCCACATTCCAAAAACATGCATGGCAGGCTGAATTTAACATTCTAAATTGTCACTAGGTGTGAGCGTGAGTGCGGATGGTTGTTCGTTTCGTGTGCCCTGCATTGTGTGTGCTGGCAACCGGTTCGGTGTGTACCCCGCCTACTGCCCGAAGACGGCTGGTATAGGCTCCAGCACCTCCCGCGACACTTGTGAGGATAAAGCGGTTCGGAAAATGGATGGATGGATCGATGAAAATAAAATAAAAAAACATATGACTGCAGCAAATGAGTTGCTTTGTTGTGAAACTCTTCTTCATTTGTGTCTGGGTGGCTGTATTTATTATATTTCCCCCCAGTGGCCAACGTTCGCAAACCAGAAGGAGCACGGATTAGAAACATTTCCAGTCCTTTCGAAGGGGGAGAATAATTTGACAGACCATCCATCCATTTTCCATGCCACCTATACTCATTAGAGCTGTGGTTGAAGTGGAGCCTATCCCAGATGAATTTTGGGGGGGGGGGGGTACATCCATGACTGGTTTCCAGTCAAACGCAAGGAGAATACAGAACAAGAGTCATGCTCGCATGCAGGTCATGTCAGGAAGCCTAATCCAATACATTAATGATTAATTACAGAAGCATGGAAATGTTTGAATGACTAAACAGAAAATCATTCAGAAGAATGTTTGGCTTTGTTTCTCTCAAAGTGCACAAAACGCAATGGGAGTGTTTCACAGGATTAACAATTACCGCTTTGTTGTACGCTGCCGACTTGGTTGAGACGCTGCGACCGAAGGTGCCATTGGCTTTGGTGGGCAAAAACTGGAATGTTCCAAACTCGTCCAGTGGCGACAAGGGCGATACAGTGGGGCCTGTGGAAAGAGGACACTGATGAGGGTGGGAGGAATAAAGAAAGAAAGAAAGATAGAAAGAAAAATTGAAAAAAAAGTACACACAACATGGCAGCATGCCACTGGGACAATTGGTAAGCATGTCTGTCTTGATGAACAGAAGGAAACAAAAGATCCACTTCATGAGCATCAAAGGTACGCATGACAGAATGAGGCCATTAGTGGAACTTGATTGTTTTCAAGAGGAGTCAAGTATCCACCTTTGCCACGGTGTGTCATTAAGTTGGAAAAAGAATAACATAAAAAAAAAAAATACAACAGTTCCAATAGGTTCTCTCATGCTATTCCCACATTGGTGCTTGAGTGTGAAAGACATGTGACATCATGTCACCTGCATGAACTTGTTTCAGCTCATTTGTCATGCGTGATTCATAAACACATGCTAATCATGGCACAAAGACCGACGAAATCATTAAAGGATAATGGTGTGTTTGTCTCCATGTCTCCAGTGTTGAAGGATATTTTACCAAGATGTTTCTCTGCCACGCTTTCTGCTCCTTGTATGTTATCAAAAAAAACAACACCCCCCCCCAAAACTAAATGAGTCATACGAGCAATACTTTAACCCAAGGGTCTGCAAACTGCAGCTCCAGAGTCACAGGTGGCACTTTAATCTTTCTTTTGTGGCTCTCCGTGTCTTTGCAAGGCAAGGCAGGACAACTCAATGTGCTCCACACAACCAAAAGCACTTAAAAGTATTTCCAAACAAAACAACTGAAGACATTCAAAGGCAAGGTAAACAAAAGTAGCTTACTAAAAATTACTGAAATTAAGTACACTCACGTAATGTTAAAAATTAAAAGTAATGTACAAAAATAACTTAAAAGTAGTTTACATTTCCTACAAGACCGTATGGTGAAATTCATTAAAAACATGCTGAAAAGACCTTTCATCAAAGGAAGAGGGGAGCATTGTTTTCAACCAAGAGCATTTAAAAGCATTTATAGTTGGGATTGACTTTGCTTCTGTTGGCAACTTATTCCATCTGGATGCAGCATCACAGCTAGATCACCACACATCACCACATTTGCTTTAAAACCCGGGCTTCACTAACTGACCTGAGTCTGCAGATCGATGAAATCTGACAGCTGCATTGTTATCCTCACTTTAGATGTGTAAAGGGTTTTGTAGCTTCTAATGGTTTTTTTTTTCCTTGTCGGTATGAGCTCTTGGAGGTTTTCCACCCCTGCTCTAACATGTCCCATTCTATGACATGTACACGTAAGCTCTTTCTGGCCGATTGTACTATCCTATGCTGAATATTTCGTGTGTTAAAGACTGATTTGAGGGGCTGGCTGGATGTTCCAATCCGTCTTTTTGATCAAACAAACTATAGGAAAAATTAGTCCATAATGTCAGGAAAAATAGAATCAATAGATCCACCCATGAAATGATCTTTGTCACATTGGACTGAAGAGCAATCAAACAGCTTGTACTGGATAAACCAGTAATGTGCCAACATGTGGTATTGGGGAAATAATCAGCTTGGTTATAGTTGTTGTGGTTACGCCTATTTTTCTTTCTGCACTCGTTTTGTGCATTCACTAGGAAGCCTTAATGTGCGACTGTTAGCATGAAGACATCATGAAACCAACCGGGATTTTCAACCTAAAAAAACTTGCCCTACTTTTCGGTATTGATCAAGCCAAGCTCGAGATGAGTGCCAAATATTTGTCAAAGCCAAATATTCCAATACTCTTTCGGTTAGGCCCGAAGTAATCTTATCGACTGCACACCACATTTCACACTCATGATCACGTGTCACAAGGCGGTCAGCAAATGATTACATGCGACTGTATAGAAGCTATCCGACAGCTTCTCGTCTGCACTCGGACTCTCAGAAACACAGAAGAAACTTTTCTCAAAGTGTTTCTCTCCGCTTTTTCTTTCTTTTCAGGCAAACAGTCAAGCTGAAAAAGCTTGTGTTTGAGTATGAGGGGTCTTCTAAAGCCACTAGGCTGCATTCCTCTCTTGAAGGGAGCAAAACACCCCTGCAGGGAAAGTCGGACATCAAGTCGTAGAGCGGATGCAGCCACAGATCACATTCACATATTAACCCAAAAAAGGGTGATGCCGGAGTGCATCTCATGCCGTCTCTCTGTGCACAACAGCACGACTATACCACAACTGAACTGTTTATCTTTTTCAGGCCCCCAAAAGCAGTAAAACTCAAGTATCAAAGGGTACTAAAGTAGCAGTTTTGAAAGTGAAGACAATTTTAGGGTGTCAGAAATAGGGCCAACCAAGACTCCATCGTACATATTGTGATATACTGGAGGTTGCATTCGCTATATACGCAGAGCCTAAAGTTTCCCAACCTTTTTTGAGACCAGGGACATATCGTCGCTCTACTAAAATAATGGACTCGTTTTTTGTTTTTTTTTCTTTCAGAAAACACACACACCAAAAAAAAAACCCTGGGACCAAATTCTGATTTGATTGGATTCGTTCATTTCAGGGATACAAATAAAGAATCAGTTTAACTCAGGGTGCAGCCGATTTTAGCAGAGGTGGCCAACATCCTGAAGAAAAGCTTTCAAGGCAAAATCAAAAATATTGCTTTGTCAAAATATGACATAGATCATGACTTTAAGAGATGAAAGATATTTAACTTTTGAAAAAAAAATATATGGCACAGCTACAAATAAAAACCAAAAATTATTTTATGGTGCACTGTCACCTAGTTAATGGGTCTGCCTTGCACAATATACCTCGCTGGCACAGCGATGAACATAATATCACTTTATGCGTTGTAAATAAATAATTTAAGGACCAATCAAGTGAAATCTTTTTTTTTTCCATGACTCCTTATGTCTAAACTAAACTGCTGCTGAAATACATTTCATGCATTTGCAATATTGAGTAACTATGACGTGGTGGTGAAACATTTATGATTTTTAGTCATAATATCCCTTTAAGAGAAACCGTAAGGGCCACGCGATGAAAACAAGTTAAGGGAAAAACACCCACAACAAACAGAAGGAATAAAAATGTATACGCAAAGTAAAGCAAATCTCCTAGTTTCCTCTCAGCAGACGAGCCAAATTAAGAACAGCTTTTGGGTACTTTTTCAGAGTGTTGCTTAGTTGGAAGAGACTGTTTTCCAAGTTGCACCCGCGCAGGATTATTAGTAGCGAAGTTGTTCCATACTTGTAGGAGTGCCGTTCTTGCCGTGCTTGGATTTGCTCCTCTTGATGGTCTGCACTTGATCCAGCACGCGGTGCGCCCCAGTGTGCAGCCTGGCGTCGGACGGCAGAGCCAGCGACGTGTCCTCGACTCTCCCGATTGTCATGGCCGAATGCAGCGGCTCCGCAAGCATCATCTCTTGCTAGGTGCTCGGTCGATCGTTCGAAACGCTCGCTTGTCCGAACCAGCTGGCTCCTGAATTGAGCTGAGCTTCGAGCGCACGGCGGAAGGTGAGCACAAAAACACGAGAGGCGTGGACTCCGCTCCACCCTGGTCCTGCGCCGCGCCCAGTCGAGGTGGGAACGCACAAGACAGATGACACGATGACGAGGACTGACTACTGCAAAACATGCAAACGAGGGCACGCTGCACAGTACCAACGATTTATACACGCCACCGGAACGCGTATTTCAGACTGTGTGTATATTTCAGGATGAAGCGAGAGAGAATTTAGGCTGTGTGTGAGGGTTTGAGTAGTTGTGCATGAGCACACTACACACTAAATACAGTAAGAATAGTGAAATGTTTCGCTTATCTTATTTCAATTGTGACGATTCTAGCTTGAATGCCAAAATTCACCACCGCAAGAAACAAAGTTATTTAAATAGATATTAGGTAAGAATAAGCATTCTACCCCCCCCCCCCCACACACACACACACGCACTGAGCGGTAATGCACAAAAAAATTGAATGCAATGGTCAGTAATCAGTAATTACGTAAACACTGACATACACTCATGTGCCAAATTGACTCAGGAATTTTATCGTTGTGAGAAAAAAACGTAAGGAGAGGGTTACAATATGTTAAGAGGTATTTAAGCAGTCACTTTCAAATTCATTCTCATTTTAGGGCATTTGTTTAACGCAAAGCATGCTTTACAAATGGCTTTAAGTGTTGTCAGACGACGCCTATTTTAATGGCTTCTCTCCTCTTAACGTGCTTTTCTTTTATTTTCTTTTCCCTCTGTGCGGGGCCTTCTGCTTGACACGTGCTCGGTCTAGTCACAGTTGATAGTGACTTGATATGTATTTTAGGACAAAATCCCCAAAAGGTGCTGGACAAAGGTTGTTAAACAATAGGGTGTGTTTTTAGAGCATGTCCCTCGAAGCAGCCACACAGAGGGACAGTGGCAGGTCTGAAGAATCTTACTGAGGGGAGCTGGGTGGAACAATTCAAGTCTTTGTTGGCCAGGATTCTGTCCTTTCCCACATAACACTTCAGATTTGGTTTCTTCGGTTGTGCACAGTCTATTGGTGCTGGTGATGTCCTTTCTGACCTAATCACCTTAGAAAAGGAGAACCACAGGGGTCAATTTTAGGACATCTTATTTTCTTTTTATATGTAAATAACTATAATAATACCACAATCATAATTAGTGACAGATTAAAGATTTGATTGTTTGATGGCCCCAGCCAATCTCAATCTCAAACATAGGCTCAATACTAAAGTGGACAGAATGTAGGCGAAATGCTAAACCATCACATTTTCCCCCATAATGATGCAGGGTATCGGTTTGGGTATGCGCAATTGTGCACTACAGAGAACTCAACTCAACTCAACTGCATTTTTTGAGGACTTTAAAACAGCAATCGCTGTATACAAAGTGCTGTACATGGAGCAACTATCATATGTATGACAATAAAGCAATAAATCAGTAACAAAGACGGTAGAAAGCACCAAACAGTAAAACTAAGATCAAGTCTGAGTCATGCTGAATCAAATGCTAAAGAACACAAGTGAGTTTTGAGGTAAGTTTTAAAGATGGGCAGCGAGGAGGCTTGCCGAATGTTCGGCGGGAGGTCATTCCAGAGAGAGGGGCCAGCAATGGAAAAAGCACGATCCCCTGTGAGCCTCTGCTTAGTTCTTGATACTTCTAATAACGTCTGGTCCGCAGACCAGAGGCGCCGGGCAGGTATGTAGGGGCGGATGAGCTGAGAGAGGTAAGGTGGTGCGAGGTCATTTTAATATTTGAAAACAAATAATAGGATCTTAAAATGAACTCTAAAATGTATAGGGAGCCAGTGAAGGGATGCCAGAGTAGGAGTTATGTGCTCCCTCTTATAAGTAGCAGTCAAGAGGCGAGCAGCAGCATTCTGGACCAGCTGGATACGCTTGATGGAAGACTGGCTGACTCCAAAGTAAATTGCATTACAGTAATCGAGCTGGGATGTGACGAAGGCATGAATTACTGTCTCAAAGTGCTCATGAGAAAGGAGAGGTCTTACTTTAGCCAGCTGCATCTCAATATCCCATGGCATTATGGGAATAAATGCTATGTTACTTTAGTATTTGGCCTTTGTTTTATCAATACGAACGACTTTGCAACACATTCAAACATAGCCCAGCCAAATTCCTCATTGGCAGGTCTATGCTTCTGTGGTTGTGTTTCAGTTTGTACATTTGGTCAGTATTTAGTGCTCCCCATTCTGGGTTGATATTGTAGTTGATTATAATTTTTTTTTTAATTTGTTAAATGTATACTGTGGTCTTTTATGCATGTTTTGTATTGTGACATTAATTGTGTGCCACCTTGTTCCATGGTCTATACAGGCGCTCCCCAGCTAACGAACGAGTTACGTTCCGAAGGATCGTTCGTTAGCTGAATTCGTTCGTAAGTTGCTTCAGTGCTATATTTTGTATGTTTAAGGCTTATATAAGTATGTTTAAGGTTTATATAAGTATAATAAAATGAAGTTTAACTTACTTTTGGAAGATGTACTCGAAGGCTTAAGAAATTGAGGGTTGACGAGTCCTTGGAGGGTGGAGTAGAAACTGGCCGAAAGAAGCGATCTAACGACGTTTTCTTCTTTTTCTCATCATAAATGATGCAGTAGCACTGTATAGCATCATTCATTTGATTTGCACACAACTTTTTTCGAACATTTTTCGACATACCTGTACCCGCAAAATGTTCGTATGTACCGTTTGTGCGTAACTCGGACGTTCGTAAATTGGGGAGCGTCTGTACACACACGCACACACTTTATTTTCTGGTGAAATAAAATCTAGAGTCTAGATCACAGGTGTCAAACTCAAGGCCGAGGGCAAGATTCGGCCTGCCATGTCATTTTATGTGGCCCGCGAAATCAAATCATGGTGTCAACTCTCATGATCCTTGCTAAAACATATACTGAAACATCAAATTTTCATGTGTAATAAATACCGTTAAGATTTTGTTATCCTATTTGCACTTACTTGAACAATAATTCAACAAACAAATACCGGTAGCTGACTTGACTGATTTCAAAACTAGCAAACCATCAATTAGTTGTGTACAAGTAATATGATGTGATGATTGAACATGTATTGGGTTTCACCGTCTTAACGGCCCTCGTCGGGAAGACAGAACTCCAAAGTGGCCCGCGACTTGTTTGCTTACCGGGGTGCTAGGTGTTCCAATTCAGAATCTTTTCTCCACTTAGATAAGAGCTGAGGTGTGACAAGGCTTTCTAGCCACTGCGATGCTATCATTCGGCCTCAAGGCTGATTCCTCACATTTCCTTTAAGTTGCTGGTTCATACTTGTAACGCTGAACATTTTTGTGCTTGCTGCTCCATGCCCCTTTGAGTAAAACTCTTGCGGGTAGACAGATGTGAGGTGATGCAACCTCTGTCATTGTGAGGCTTGTTTTCCACCTTTTGTTGCGGCATTCTACCTCTTCACCCCATTTTTTTTTTGTCTCTTAACTGAAAAATATGACACATAGAGCTACTGTGTTAGAAATGGTGTGTTTGGGCAGTTTCCTTTGAATTCAGACAACGTGATCATATTTGGATGAGTAAGTTGTGGCATTACTTGTTTGGGTTGGGCCTCAGTTACGATAGATGCTTGGAAGACTTAAACGCCAGACGTTGATTGTGTGTTTAGGCTGACCTTTGGTGTGATGATGGGTCAATGTGACTCACTGCTTTGTGAGCATCTTCTCCACCCATTTCATTTTACTGGCTTAGGTCGTGAGCTAACAATTACTCACTGTGCAAAATTCAACTCGACAAACGTTTCTGCTCCTTTCCAGAAAAGGTCAAGACACTCAGGTTTCCCTTACGTTATATACTGTACTTCAATCTCAATCCAACCATTACTACTGCTCAAACGTTGAGACTCATGCTCATGTTGGCGAAGTGCCTGAGAGAAACAGGCCATGACACGAGCGAGCCTACCAAAGTACATTATGACAAGGAGGAGGAGCTAAAATGAAGTAATGTGAGCACATAACCGGATTGTTTTGGCTACGTTTATCCAGGTCTAAATTTTTCCCACCACACCCTTCACACCTGCAACGCGACAAAACTGAATGTCTGTAAAGTTTCAGTGCATTAACAATGGTAGTCATTATCGATGCTGACAATGCGTCAAGCCAAGGATAAACTATGATGTTACGATGGACAAATTTTGTGCTTTGTTTTAAACGCACAGAAACATTTATGTTTGCAACAGTGATCTTAGCGTCACACACACACTAAATGGGGTATGTGGGCTCTGTCGTGTGGCACATACAAGAATCACTGCCTGATTCAAGTTCAGTAGTTTGATAAATTGGCATTTTACCTTTAAGAAAAGTTTGTTTTTATATACACTATATCAGTGTAATTTGTGCAACACATTTGAATTGGATGTATTGAAACTAATGTTTAACTTTTCTATATTCAAGCACAGCGTTAATATTTGCACTATGCATAAGGTTTACGAAAACATTACTTATACTTATTAGGCTTTATGATAAACATGATTTGATTTCTATACAACTTGAGGCACTGTCCTGTGCTAAGACTGGAATAAATGAAATACAACTGTGTGGGGAAACGACTCAGAAAATAGGAATACAGTATGTTGTTAAATTTAAGAACAATAACGCTGAAGCTTTGTAACTCCAATGCATCTCATGTATATTTCCAATAAATTAGTTAGCAAAGTGGCACTACATAAGATGTATGACCCAACTACTAGGTCTCGTAAAACTACTGCAACACTGTCAATTAATGACGTAGGCTATACTGTACTGTACTGGTTTGGGGGCGGGGGGGGGGGGCACAGC
>CAAKHF010011717.1:0-19149 GCA_901007745.1 Hippocampus kuda
GGGATGGGATCAGCACCTCCAAATCTGAAACCATGGTCCTCAGTCGGAAAAGGGTGGAGTGCCCTCTCCGGGTCGGGGAGGAGATCTTGCCCCAAGTGGAGGAGTTTAAGTATCTTGGGGTCTTGTTCACGAGTGAGGGCAGAAGGGAGCGAGAGATCGACAGGCGGATCGGTGCAGCGTCTGCTGTGATGCAGACGTTGTATCGGTCTGTCGTGGTGAAAAAGGAGCTGAGCGAAAGGGCGAAGCTCTCAATTTACCGGTCGATCTACGTTCCAACCCTCATCTATGGTCACGAGCTATGGGTCGTGACCGAAAGAACGAGATCCCGGATACAAGCGGCCGAAATGAGTTTTCTCCGCAGGGTGTCCGGGCTCTCCCTTAGAGATAAGGTGAGAAGCTCGGTCATCCGGGAGGGGCTCAGAGTAGAGCCGCTTCTCCTCCACATCGAGAGGAGCCAGATGAGGTGGCTCGGGCATCTGATTCGGATGCCTCCTGGACGCCTCCCTGGTCAGGTGCATGTCCCGCTGGCAGGAGACCCCGGGGACGACCCAGGACACGCTGGAGAGACTATGTTACCCAGCTGGCCTGGGAACGCCTCGGGATCCGCCAGGAAGAGCTAGAAGAAGTGGCTAGGGAGAGGGAAGTCTGGGCTTCCCTCCTGAAGCTGCTGCCCCCGCGACCCGACCCCGGATAAGCGGTGGAAAATGGATGGATGGATGGATGTATTCATTTAATTTCAAGCGTAGAAATGAACAATCTGTTCAACTTTTAGCAGAAGCGGCCAGCAGGGTGAGATGGTTAAGCCATTTATTTTCTTTGTGTGTGTCAAAATATGACTCACTGTATGAGGGTGCAGATATTGTCAGCGACTGATGTGGCACTCTACACATGCTTTGCTTCCATCTAGTGGCAAGATTTCTGGAAATGCTGATTTCATGCACCAGCAGGACTTGACACCTGACCCCGCTTCCAAAAGCATCTGTTAAGCAAACATGCCGTTACATTGCTTGAATAGCAAGCAAACCTTCCAACAATGAAGCCCATGGGGTATTGCCAAGCCTAAACTAAGAACCTAGATCCAGTAAAGCAGATAAACTGAAGTTGGACTTTAATGACACCGGATCAGTTTCATAAGCTGTGTGATGACCTCCATGCAACGCACGGATGCAGTCATTCAATGAAAAAGTACCAACTGCATAAGCATGAATATACCTTTCAGAAGGAATGTATATCACAATATTTTAATGACATTTTCTTTTAGGCTGGCAAATCATGATGAAGAAAATCAAACAATATTTTGAAACGTTCCTATATGTGGCATGACTCTACATAATACAAGCATTTCACTTTGCACGACTGAAAGACTCCCACAAAAGGACCGTGGTGCACCATATTATCAACACAGCTTTGATGTTAAGATCATGTGAAATTTCTCCAAGTTACAGAATCATCAAGAACTCCCATCAATGCAAATCATGATGACAACCATTAATTTATGGGATTCTTTTTTTTTAATTATTCACACATTGCTTGAGGTGATTGTATAAAAGCACTGAAACACACAAACATTGTAATAAATAAAGAGCAATTCATTTGCAGTGACCTTGATTAGAGAAGCACAGTAAATTTTACACAAGCCACAATTCCGGTTCTATTTAAAGCACAGTGAAGTTATGGGAATCTTGCCCGGGGATATAAATAAACATTGATCTCATCCGGGAGCCAGACTCGCAAATTACGGCAACTTGTAATGAATCTGAAAGGTTTCTTTATTTTCATGTTTATTTCTCTCTTTTCGTTGCCAAAAGGAGCGGGTGTGTGTATTTGACACTTATGAAATGTTACCCTCATTCAGTAAGCTTCAGGTCATCAGTGGTGCATACTAAGTAAGACACCCGCCCAGAAATATAGAGTAATAAAATATAAAATGACACTATTGCACATTCTTCACCTGACACAAAGTAAACTTTTCACTGAAGCAGGATAAAAACGAAAGGTGTTCTTGTATTTCTTTACATTCAAAGTGTCTGTGACTTCACAAGTAGCAAACACAGTGATGTCGTGTCAAACATCAGTGATTTGAATTAACTGCTTATTATGGTGCAGACAATGTGACATTCAAGTCAGGAACAATCCTTTTCACAGAAATATTTTGCCTCGGGTGTTTGCTAGTGCAATTTTGCTGAACTTCCTCATGAGAGGAACACATCCCAGCAATCTCTTCACATCACCATGGTGGCAGTTGAAAAGGAGAAAAAAAAAGGGCATGTGACTGAAGTCTTTGTGACTCTCACATGCCGTGGAATATGTGAGCGCTTTGTATTTCCATCTGGCGGAAAAGTGTTCACTTCACAGAAGCTCTGCCTCGTCGTCGTCATCCTCTGAACCTGAGGGGCCCTGACGAACTTCTTCATACCACTTGTTGGTTAGAGTCTTCATCTGGATCCGTCCGTGCATCAGGTCCTGTTGAATACACAATTACAAGTTAGCACATGTGAACACGCACCACATCCAATAACACGCTGTCAAATTCCGAAAGGCTTTCCAGTTATATTAATGCAGTGAGATGCTTTGAGAGAAAGAAAAAAAATCACTTTCTTGCCAAGTCAACCAAAACTACAAACATATTCCAGTGGACATCTTCAGAATTTTCATCATGTATTCTGATTCAAAAGCAGTATACAAACCGCAGTGTAGTTGCTCTTCCTAGTGGGGCTGAATGTCCCCTCAAGCTTACAGTCTGACTTAGAAATGTCGCAACTTTATCCCGACTCAAAAGATGTGAAGGTCTCAATCTAGAAATTCTAAACGCAAGCAACTTTAATCCAAAAGGTGCAGCAGACAAAAGCAAAGAGAAGCATAATGGTACCCCTCTGGGATACCATTCACCCTTTCAGGGACAGCGGTTACTGCAGTGGACAGCTGACCATGTTATCAGGTTACAGGGTGCATAAAAGTATAGCTACATCAATAAGCCAAGAAAAAAATGCTTGATAAAACATGTTTTCATGTCAAAACTGTTTGGTACTGGCACTTTTTTGTAACTTGAAAAATCCATCATTCAGCCATATGCAGAGTACTTTAATTGGCTTAAAGGATTGCCAGCAAAGTGGTGAAGCGGCCTCCCATGTGACGGAGGATTTCAGTCTCTCTCGCCATCTCTTACCTCCTGGGTGAGCCTTCGGGTGAAGAAGGGGTTAAGGTACTTAGCATCAAGCCACATGAAGCCCTTCAGATCCTGTCTCTGGTATATGTGAGCCTCATATTCCTCCTCTGTCAGTTCTGAAAGATGCTCCGACTCAACAGTATTCCCCTGGCGGGAGCAAGAAGAAGGTGAGGGTCAGATAAATAGAGAGAAATGAAAGAAGGGCTGACTGACCAGCCAGAGGGGGAAAAGGATGATGCAAAGGAAGGTGGACCATGGGTGCGGGGGGGTTGTCCAAACCACACAACTTGTGTCGAGGATTGAGAGTAAAGAGAGGGAAAAAGGGAATTTAGTTAGAGGGAGAAATGCAAGTTGTATGATCTCGCACCCTTTGAGTGCAGCATTCACATTAAAAAGACCTTCAATAAGCAAACGCTGCACAAAAGATTTTAAAACAATAAACTGCCTCAATGACTTTTAGCAGTCATGTTGACTCATTAACAAGTTGGCATTTCTTTTGTGGGTTAAATGTGTGACTGCAATGAGAGCGGTTTACATTGTGGAAATCGTGTGTCCTTCGTACACCATCTCCAATCCTTTGATGTTTTTTTTCCCCCCTCTCAAGAGAAACCCAACAGTCTGATGGCAGAAGATGAAGAGGATGGCACAGCTTGGATCAACGCAAGACATGCGCATGAGTGCGCGCGTGCGTTACCATTTTCTGCGTCTTGCTCAGATTGATGTCCTTCTTATTCTTGCGTCGTGACTGACTAGCTTCAATGTCCATGAGGCGGATGAGTGGCATGGTCCCGCCCCCGAGGAAGAGGATAGTAAAGAGCACGATGATGATGGTGGTGGTGCCAATGAGTTGCCGCTTCTCAATTGGCTCCAGGCCAAGATGCAAGCTCAAAGCATATGGGATAGCACCTCTCAAACCTAAAGGTGCAGCAATAAAATAACAAAACAAACAAAAAAAACCCCAGTAAAACCAAGAGGCACTGAATGTTTTTTCCCCCCCACCGTAGTGCATCGAGAAAGCCCCTCTACATATAAATGTTAGTCACTAACTGCCTGTATGTGAGAATGTGAATATTTTGTCTTTGGAAAGGCAGAATCATTTGATCCAGCATTTGCATTGAGTCTCAAAATAATGAGCACAAGGAAATAATGTTATGGCTGGTCGGTGTATAAGAAATATACAGTATGTGATAATCCCCAAACATCTGAAGTCTGATTGACCGCAGCTACAGTATGACAGCCATTTTGTCAGACAAAGTTAAGTGGTAGAGCTAGCAAGAAATTACATGAACACGACAGACTCAGTCGACATCTATGTCTTGCGTAAACGGTTGTGGTGGGAAGGAAAAAAAAAAGGTTAAAGGAAGGGATTGATTAGACTGAGATTAGATGAACAAAACTAGTCAATTTAAAAGCGGAACAATATCTTGCCTCCTGAGTCATGAACAACAAATTTCAATGAGATCTCAACACTCAGAGATTCGAACCCTTGCGAGGTGAAACATATCACCAGCTTTTCGTGAGAACAAACGCTGGATTTTGATTACTCTCTGACAAACGGCAACCTAATTATCACGCGCACACAGTCTTCTTTGCATCGTTGTTAACAGCACCAACAATTTAAAGCATGACTTCCTGTTTTTCTTGGGAAAACAAATGTTGACTGTCTCCTCTCACCACTGAACCACATGATGAACATCATCTTGGGTGTGATCTTGTGATCTCTGCAAAAGTTGAGGAGGAATGACAGAGGGAAGATGTTGACGGCACGGCCCAGTAGAACCAGCACCTAGAAGGAGACGAAACGGGAGTTAGTTTTCGCGGTCATGGGAGACGTAAGCCACGGCCACCGGACGTCAACAGAACAAAAGCACTTACGATGCACCAAATGACAAAGGATATTTCAAAGTTGTGCGGGAAGCTGAAGATGGATAGGCCGAGGAAGGCAAACACACACGTCTCTGGAAGGAAACGTGAACAAACCGGCTTAACGGCAACAGTCGTGAGATTCGCGATGGGGAAAGGACGGTGGGAAGTAACTGACCGCACATAAAAGCCACGGTGCGCAGTGTCTGCTGCATGAGGATCTGGGTGACAGGAGACAGGTTGTGATGGGTGTAATGAGACATGACGATTCCCGCAAACAGGATGGACATAATTCCTGTGGAAGGAGAGTGGTCAAGGCACACATGAGATATTACAAGCCTCAGGGAGGGGAAAAAAGATATCCAGTCGACCTTCGAGTGGGCACCTACCAGACAGTTTAATACCCTCTGCGAGACCGTAGGGAAGGTAAGCAAAGATGATCATCATGCCAAACTCGAGTGAGGGTGTCTTCCTTAAGTCAAAGTGTTTTAAGAACTGGTGTGTCAGTTAGGGAATACCAATAAGGCTGCTTGAAAACCACTATTCACTCAGTACGCCGTACAGAAACAGCGCCAACGTAAGTGGATACAAGAGCGGAGATGAGTCCTGTCAGGGTCCCCAAGGCAGCAGAACCAAAGAACATTTTGAGGAAATAACCCACTGCCTGCAGAAATGTCTCCCAGCCTGTGACCCTGCTTGTGTCTGAGCGGGAGAAGAAACCCTCAGCAGTACTGAAAACACCAGACAGAGAACAACATGTGGTGACCAAGACTAGTAATACCTTCGACTGGCCCTGGAGGGCAGACAAACTCCACCTATTCGACTCTCCAAATGCAACGTGGATACTCCTGCAGCCAAACTCAATGAATGACTTTATTGGCAAATGTGTAGTGCTTTGCCACAAGAAAACACATTAATGGACAATATGCGACAGCATTCATAAAAAGTAACAAAATACGTGATGTGAACAACTACATTTTAAATAAAATATTTCTGTCATACTTGGATATCAATCATCTATATGGTTAAAAAAAAAAGTTGAATTGAGTACGATGGCCAGGGGAGAAAAAAAAAAAGAACTGATGAGTTGCACATGAGCAACTAATATGCCAATGTGCGACAACCTTGCCAAGCCAGAAGAAAAGTGAAAATGGACTCTTACTTTGTGAGGACGATAGAGACTGCATCGTTCAGGATGCTCTCACCAAACACCAACATGTTCAGGACGGGGTCCACGTTGAGTGCATTAAAGATGGCAATGGTAGCAACGGGGTCTACGGCGGAGATGAGTGAGCCAAAGGCAAAACTACAGCAAGAAAAAGGTCATTTCAAGTAGACAATAGTTAATCAGTGATATTAAATTTAAAAAAAAAAAAAAACTGTTTCAAAACTGAGATGAATCAGAGAAGCAAAATTAACATAAAATAAAGGGAGACTTCCATTGCATCATGTGAGCCCACATATTGTGGATGGAAAAAGTCGACATGCCCCTGTTCAGATGTCAAGTTTTTGTGAAAGGAAAAAAAAAAAATTGACCAAAACAATTTCAGAATAAACTGTGTGACTGAATTACAGAAAGAAAAAAAAAACCTCGAAAATCTATTACAGAAGGAAGTAAAATAAAACTGAAAGAATGTGGTTGGACAAATGTGCACATCTTTTTACAAATGGGTATGTAGTGGTATTCACAATCAACCAATCACATTCGAAGCCATGTTAAACTGGAGTCCGTGCACACTTGCCACCACTTAAAGTGCCTCTCATTAACCACAAATTAAATTTAGCTCTTCTCGTAGGGGTTTCCTTTTTTTCCCCTTTCTTCCTTCTAGCAGAAGCCCCGAGATTTTGTGCCAACACCGAATGCTTTATGGAATGGTTCAAAATTGCCACCACCTTGATTTAAAGGCCTTTTCACACTGCAACTGCATTGCTCCCTTGACGAAGCCATTCATGTGCTGCGATGGAATTCCCAATAAAAAATTTCATCATTGCGCAAGGTTGCCGTTGTGCCATGCCTGGAATTGAAATATTTTCACCTCTGAAGCGGCTTCGCGGTGATGTCAGGCGGCCATCCAATGCGAGAGGGATTGGTGGGGACATTTCAGAGTGCTAACAGCAACAGACCAAGCATCAGGAAAAGCATCCATGGCACTTCCTGGTAAGCTGCTAAGCAACCGCTTGCAAATATGGGCTTGTATCGGAGTGTCGTTGTCCATACGCCCTGCAGGCGGTGAACAGCAAATAAACTAGCTACAGTGTGGAAAAGCTTTTTGGACCCAGTTGTAGCTGAAGGAGGAAAAAAAAAAAAGACCCCCAAAGCATGCTGTTTCCAACACCATGCTTAACTGTTTATATGGTGTTCTTTGGGTGATGGCCAATATTGCGTTTGTGGCAAACTGAACCTTTGAAATTATCACCAAAAAGTTCATTTGCAACATTGGATTGCGAGGTTACAAGTGTGGTTTTGCAAATCGGAGCCTGGCATTGATGTTTTTCTTTGTACTGTAAGCTAAGGCTTCTGTTGTGACACCGGACTACCCCAAAAGCACGTATGTGAAGATGGGAGATGACCGTCTTTAACATAGAGTTACTACAAATGCAACTTGACTCTATAAAATACAGTACAATCACATCTGCACGTTAAATGAGCAGTGATTGAATCTGGTAACATTCACATTTTAATGAAGAAACAGCAGTGAATTAATTTTGAGCAACAACAACAACAAAAAATTATCAATGATAGCAATGATACGTAAGGGCTCTTTGTACTACACTTCTTTACTTTACGATAATAGAGGCTGTTAAACAAGGCAAAGTCTCACCTATCTGTCATGCTCATCTTGTAGATCACATCTGCCTAAGGAGGTTTAAAAATAAAAAAAGGAAGGATACTCAACAATGAGCAATGTGAAACATGAGGAAATGCATCACACTTAATTTTCGATGACAAAAACAGGGCTGAGCATATCTTACCTGTCCAAGGAAGTAGATGCCTCCTCCGACGATGAAGGCCGAGATAGCAGTACCAATCACAGCAAACAGGGTGATGGAGCCAATGTTCTGGAAGAAGTTACCCTAAACACATAGGGGGGCAGACTTTTAGTACAGTGCTGAGGCAACGTTAGTCACAACAATACTCTCAGCAGATAACATCAGGGTGTCTGGGAACCATTTTAATAGAAACACAGTTTGGGATGTGAACTGTATGTGTTGTAAGTCAGCAACGTGACAACTAATTGTAAAAATAAATAAATAAATTATGATTATTATTTTACAGTGAAGAAGTGTTTGTGTCTGCTATCTGAATTGGGCCCGTGTTGCTGTTTAACAATACAATTAGGAAAGCGGTTTGCTCTTCTGTACTTCGGGTGACGTACAGTGCCTTGCAAAAGTATTAGCCTGCCTTGAGCTTTTTGACTTTTGGACAGATTTCCAGTTTCAAACAAATGTGGGTTTTTTTTCTGTAGTGTGTCATATAAATCAGCCCCAAAATACTCATTGCTCTGTCAATTACCTTCCAAAGGGCAATATAAATATGGCTTGGTGATTAAATGATCATGAATTATGGTATTACGGTGACCGGCTGTGAGCATCAGCTAACGATCAGACACAACAAACATGTGCGTGACAGCAGCCAATCCGAGTCCGGCTTTTCCTTCCCTATTTTGGTTTGCAGGGTGACGATGTACACAGAAAGTAAAAGAAAAAGGAAGTAAATAATGACAGAATCCGCAGCTGAACACAAGATGAAACTATTTTGACAAGATTGTTTCCCCCCGGGGCGGGCCGGCAGTCGAGTGGTTAGCACGTTGACTTCACAGTGCAGAGGTACCGGGTTCAATTCCAGCTCCGGCCTTCCTGTGTGGAGTTTGTATGTTCTCCCCGTGCTTGTGTGGGTTTTCTCCGGTTTCCTCCCACATTCCAAAAAACATGTATGGCAGGTTAATGGAACACTCTGAATTGACCCTACGTCTGAGTGTGAGCGCGAATGGTTGTTCGTTTCTGTGTGCCCTGCGATTGGCTGGCAACCGGTTCAGGGTGTCCCCCCGCCTACTGCCCAAAGACAGCTGGGATAGGCTCAAGCACCCCTCGCGACCCGAGTGAGGATAAAGCGGTTCGGAAAATGATTGAATGAATGAATGTTTCCCCCCCGTGGCTTGCGTGGCACAACAGCGGCGTTGAGTAAATGAAGCTGTTGAGCGAGTTAAGTCCTGAAAAACAAGCAACACAACAATCCTGTTGCATCACTTCAACAATTCGGTCCTCAGAAACCACATTCTTGTTTGAAAAGGTCCGTGGCGCCAAAAAGGTTGGGGACCTGTGCTGGAAAGACATATGCTTGATTTTGTTGTGCACCCTCTGAAGTTACACAAAACAATGGCTATGAAAGACAATTTACACATCCATCCATTATCCAAATCGCTTATTCTCACGAGGGTCGCATCGCAGGCGAGTGTTCCATTAACCTGTCATGCATGTTTTTGGAATGTGGGAAGAAACAGTCCTTTCACAAACTCTTAATTCTGATGTTGAGTACCTTATGTAAAGAGTATCCTGATTCAAAGATGATTGGTGGCAGGAGCAAAAGGAAGAACATGTTGGGTCGGAACATTTCCTCCTCCTTTTGGAAAGCAAAAAGAGGAAAAGTCAAGCAATATTTCACACTGTAAAAGCAATGAACAAAAAATAAATATACCGGTACTGATTATATTTTAGCAAGCTAATAGTGAAAAAGCAAACCAAGACAATGCTTCTCAAAGGCCATCTTTGTAGCTCTTGGGAAATTCAACATGCAAATTAGCATGAACCGTTTTTGAACATCCTGAAATGAAAAACCACCAAATCCAAAAAGAGAGAAATCGGAGATTCCATTTTTAGGAAGTTACATCAACTGGAGTTGTTGCTTTAGTTCCGCACGTTTGTCGGTGTAAATACCCACAAAAGAACAAAGTAAAGCATTGAACGGCCTTCGATTCGGGTGTGCAAAAGCATCATGGGTGTGAGTAGAAATTAACTGAATGCTGTAGTCCTTACAGGACACTGCAATCTGACAGAAACCCAAGAACACCATCGGGCCGGGCTATGATGAAACATTTAACCACCGTGTGGGAATGTGTCTACAGTACTTCTGACTAGGATATTTGGAAACTATAGCTGGTAGGGCTGGACGATGAATGGAAATTTTAACCATGATTTCGATTTTGGCTTCTCTCAATCTTTAAAAAAAAGAAAATGAAATGAACACATCCTTCTTGTTCATACTAAATCTACCACAAATATTTCTTATTCCTTTCTCTAGTGGCACCTATCATCAGTTGGCTTCAATACTTGGCTGTGGACATTTGAGGAAGAGAGGAGCCGAGTCTGAACGGCAAGGAAAAAAAGGGCTTTCTTTGACAGGACGTATTAGTATGTTTGCTTCTGGATGACTGGCGCACACACGCATGTGCGCGCGCGCACGCACGCACACAGCCGATGCCAGCAAATTCACGCATGAATTTAAACAGAATTACAGAGAAACCCAAACACACATGCTATAAAAAGACATGTGAACCTCCCCCGAAGAAGAATCCACGTACACAATGCCTGCGACCTTAGCTTTCTGATCATTTCGGTGCGATAATGAAATCATTGTTGCATCTCAGCTAAATGGGCCAGTCTAGGTCAGGCGTGGGCTTCATCTGCCCGTGCATTGCTCTCTGCTTGCCACGCAGTCTGTGCACGACAGACCATGTGTTCTTGCATGAACAAGTTTACCGTATATGCACTATGAACACGCACGCATACTGTAGACTCGTAAGTGGATGTGATGCACATGCGTCATCTGCCCATGCATTACATTCACTTGGAGGTGAATGCAAAAACAGAGAAGCCGGGGAAGGAGCTGAGTAACAAACTGTTCAGCAGAAATGTCCATAATTTCGCCTAGCACAAGTTAGACTCAATACACCGAGTGCATTAGAGAAGCAAAAGAGGGAACGATCTATTTCTGGGTGGTGGCTGACTGGACGTTTGTATCAGTTTTCTGTCAGAAAGATCGAAGCGGGCCGGTCCATATTTAGTCCATCTAGTCAACAATCTCTCCCTTTGTGTATAGGCAGCAGTCTTGACGGCTTGTTCGAGCCTCTATGCCCCAATGACCCCACGAGCAGATGGAGGCGAACACAGTCTGCAGTCATCAGTTCCAGGCACAGCATACCCACGACGAATAGTTCTAGTTTTTGATACCTGAGCAAAGCACACGTTGTGCACGGTAATGTTTAAATATGCTTACTTGTTAGTACGCTACCAGAATGATGCAAAACCCGAAACAACAACACTGTTTCGAGCGTTGGCATGGCGGGTCAAAAGGAGATCCCATTCAAATGCCGTGCCACAGGTAAGTAACAGCTTTTTTCAAGACCTATATGAAAAAGCGGCCACCTAAAAAACAAAATTGAAATAAAAAAGAAGAAATAATACAATATAGCTGGAAATGAACCGAAAGGGAATTTGTTACTAATTATAAAAAAAAGATCTCTGAAATCACAGTCTCTCTTTTTCATCGATTTTTGTCAATTATTCAGGGCTCAAACCCCAAAACAGCATGTCAACACAAATCTACACTAGTCTAAATACAAGCTGTTTAAAAGGAGGTCAAGCATAGGGACTGCATACAGAGAATGTATGGTGGGGGGGAGAGAGAGAGACGCCTCTTTTGCATACTTCCTCACTCGGATGTAAGCGAAAAGAGCCGTCCAGAAATTCCGCTTAGTTGCTGGTCTACCGGAACTGCCTTTCAGGGGAAGCGAAAGGTCAAACGTGAATATTAACATCTGAGACTGAGGATGGTAGGTCGTGCATGCACAGTGGCTTGATAACCATGCCTCTGCATGCGTGCACAAATTAAACAGCAAAACAAAAGAATGAGTATTGTGGAGTGACTAAGCGCACCACACAGTAAGTCAAAATGTATTTATTTAGATCGATTTTTTTGTAACAATAGGCACAATTTTATTTACTGCCCCAGGAATGTGTTTATTGCATATATTATACAATGTGTTTAATGCACAGCATGTTTGCACTGAGGATTGAGAGGAAGAAATTTCATCTATGCTGCATGTCATACATAAAGCATATTTGACAATAACGATGACCTTGAACTTTGAAGGAACACTGTCACAAATAACAAAACTCCTTCATATCAATATCAATCGTTTAAAAAGTTAGTGAGGAGATACTGTATATGATTGACGCACCTGTTATGAACCTTTCATTCACCATGTGCTATGACAAATAACTTATGTAAATATATAACCATCACATTATACAGGTTGACATATTCAAATTTACTTTCATTTTGCTTCGTTTTACTCTGCTGTCTGCAGCCAGATAATCAATGCAAACTATAAGGTGCTCTGAAGTATAAGGTGCACCTTCAATGAATGGCCTATTTTAAAAACTGTTTTCTCAAATAGGGTGCACTGCATTATTGGGTACATAGAATAGAAGCTAAAATAGTGGCTGTGGTTGCGTTATGCATCGCCTCGATGGAGCTACCCTAAAGGGGATACAATACAGCTTTATTTC
This sequence comes from Hippocampus kuda, assembly GCA_901007745.1. Classification (NCBI taxonomy): domain Eukaryota; kingdom Metazoa; phylum Chordata; class Actinopteri; order Syngnathiformes; family Syngnathidae; genus Hippocampus; species Hippocampus kuda. The sequence goes on from CAAKHF010011717.1 coordinate 12,599, forward strand.
TATCGAGCTTTCACAACCGCTGCAGCTGTAACAATAATAATAATAATACATTTCATTTATAAGCGCCTTTCAAAACACTCAAGGACACTTTACAACCAAAAGAAGAACAATAAAACCACAGATAACATTATAAATAATAAAAGGAGAGATGAATTTAAACTGACACAAAGCGCTTTACAGAACATTTAAAATACTATGTCAAAGAAAGCAGAAAATTGAACTATAAATAAAGCACATCAGATTACCAGGCACTGTCGGCTTTGGAGAAAATTGAATGCTTTTAGATGTGCCTTATAGTATGGAAAATACGGTACATAAAAGGTAAAAACAAATCGGCAAATATCGACCATTTGGCCCTTGTTCGCAGGGACAAAATCGGCTAATTTAGTCAGTCAGCCAATTGATTGGTTGGGCCCTAAAAAAATACACTTGAAAAAGAAGAGAATTAAAAGAAAACGTCGATGATGATTATAATTATGACTGTGCCACAACAGAAAGATGTGAGCAGGACAATGAATGGAGATGAGACATTCTGTATTTAATTAGTTTCCCCTGAGGTTTGACTGTGACCGCACTTGATGAGCAAAAAGGGCCCTGAAACACTTTTATTTCTTGGTGTGAGGAGAGTGAATCAAATAAAAAGTCTGTGGTGTCCTTTTGAGGGTCAAAACACACCACAATAATCACAGAGAAAACCCATAAGCCCATCACAAACAGACCGCTAAACTAGGAGACAGGATGTATGTGCTTTGGCGGCTGTCAGAGATTAAGCATCATTCTAGTTTTTCCACAATGACTTTATTCAGAATCCACAAGAATGCAAAAATGATTTTATTTTTTTATATGCACACAAGTGCAGGTAGTTTGCAGGAAAGGGCAACGAAAGCAGATTGGTGGTGAAAGGCAAGGCCAAAGCCTTGAATGCCAGGATGCGTCTGCCTCGGGGGTCTGTACACCCTTGCTGGTTTGTGAAGCAATGCTGAAGGCCTGATAGACTTGGAAAATGGGCCAAATTTGGAAACATGCTTTCTGAGAGTGTGAGAGAGAGGGGGATGGAGAGGGAGAGAGAGAAGACGAGAAAGTGTTTTCCGATGACTAAAAGCATAAAGGAGAGGTCTGTTTGAGCCCTCATTAAAAAACAGATTCAATAAAAAATTGAATGAAAGGAACAGATTGTTTCCGCTAAATATAACGGTGAAAAACTATTCACCATTTGGCAACATTTTAAAAGACTTTGGAGATCTCTTGACATGAGTTTGTGTTCCTTGAGAACGCTCATAAATCAAAACACTCAATTTGTGAGCAACTTCCCCAGCTCTGCCGAGTCTGTGATCGATACAGATGTCAAAATCAGTCGGCGGCTGTACCTGGAGTTGGACAAAGACAACATCACGGAAATTCTGGATTTCCAAGGAGAAGAGCTATCACCCACCCAAGACCTGATTGAATTGAATTGAATTGAATTTGAAGAACCAGATGATGCAGGACAACGAATCCACAGCAGAAAGGCATTTCACAACCAAAGAAGCTGAACTGAGGCCTTTTCACTTCTAGACCAGGCCGTGTTGCGGTTCGAGGCAGAGGATCCCAATATGAACGACTTTCAAAAGTTTCAAGTGGAGTGATGGGTAGTGTATGGTGAGCTCTGGGAGGAAAAGAGGAAGATTTCCTACCAGCGAGTACTTCACCAAGGTGGAGAGGCCAGTCGAACCTGCACAAGCATCCTCAGCAATATCTCTTACAGCCTTCCCCTCCTTCTTCTCAATCCACCTAGTAGCAATGGTAAGTGTAGTATCTTTTTTGTTTTGTTTTGTTTTAATGTATTCTAGTTTTTTGTTATATGAAGTACTTTGACGTAAATTTCAACTTTAACGGTGAAATCTGACTTAGGAGGAAATTGGGGTTACGTCACAGTCATCGGATTGGAACCCGTTAGTACAGGGAGTCCTCGGTTTACAAAGGTAAAGGTATGGTTATTTTTGGTGTGCGTAGTTATGCCTGGAAACAAGAGAGGGACGAAAGGATGACATTGCAACGACGTTGCCCAACGCACTTTATCACAAGATCAATCAGTCATTAAATTGTCAGGGGGGGGGGGGAACACAAACAAACTGCAGAAGCGCTTTTTGCAGCCCAACAGCATGTTCCAGCCTGATTGCTCAACACAAGTGAGTTCTTTTACACTAAACAATTGTTGACAAAATGTTTTAAGACTATAAGAGTGATTTGTTCTATTTTTGGGTTATTTATTTACATTAATGTCATAGTTGCATGACAGGTGGCAGAGTGGTTGATTGGTTAGCACGTCAGCCTCACAATGCAGAGGTGTCAGATTGGATTCAGGCTCCGGCCTTCTTTTGTGGAATTTGCATGTTCTCCCCGTGCCTGCGTGGGTTTTCTCTGGGTACTCCGGTTTCATCCCACATTCCAAAAACATGCATGGCAGGTTAATGGAACACTCTAAAAATTATCCCTCGGTGTGAGTGTGAGAGCGGATGGTTGTTTGTCTCTGTGTGCCCTGCGAGTGGTTGGCAACCTGTTCAGGGTGTCCCTCCCCTACTGCCCTAAGATAGTTGCAAGAGAACACATTTCTTGAAAAAAAGGCTGCAAGTTTGATATATTTTCCCTAAACAAAAAAAGTACCCATGAAATAAGATCAGGCATCAGATCGATTAAGTGTATCGTTAAGAATTGTAGTATGAATAAAATCTTATCAATACCAATCCCGCCATACGGATAAAGAGTACTGTACCATCGACGCAGCTCCTCTCTAGATTTTTGAGGACAGCAATAATATTAATCATTCTTTGTAGAGGATATAGAATATATCGTGTGACTATTACATTGTCTTACAATGTAATACATTACATGTACATTACATGTGCTTTGTTGTTAAATGTTCAGATGCTTAAAGGGTAACAACACTGCCACAAAGATGCTAATTGTAATGTTAGCCCATGTGCCAAAAAAAAAAGAAAAATCCATTTTGTTTACGTGGTAATATTTTTGGGAGGTTCTGAACACACTTTGTGAGGAGATAATGGACTCCAAGGGCTCATGTTACTGGGGTCAATGACTACACTGAACCCGAAGCGGCTCAAAGGGGAGGAGGGGGGGCGGCAAAAAAAAACAAAACATACAATGGGTCCCTGTGTGTACAAAACATTGACATAACCTGTCCCCTTCCCTCTTTTCTCTGTATTTCTCTCTCTCCTGTTCATTCATTCTTCACTCGATGGTAGAGAATGAGGAATGTTAATTAAAGGCTCCAAGTTCCAGAAGAAAGACAACAGGGGGTACAGGCAAGGCTCCAAGGGAGAATGAGTGAGCAACAAACAGGCGTGAGCAGGTATCAAGTGGAAATCTATGCTTCATGACAAGCACTCGAGACAAGATAACAAGGGCAGAAGAGAAATGGACAGAAAAATATTGGGGCGCAACATGCAAATGCATGCAGAAACACAAATCCAAACCCAATTACAATTAATCTGGGAAGTTGTGTTTTAGCAAATAATCATAAACTTAAAATTTGATGGCTGCAACACGTTTCCATAATACTGAGACAGGTGGCGAAAAAAGACTAAGAAAGTTGAGGAATGCTCACCAAACATCCTTTGAAACATCTCACAAGTGAAAAGGCTAACTCGGGAACAGGTGGGTGCCATGATTGGGTAGAAAAGGAAAACAGAAATGGGGAGAGGGTCACCTCTTTGTGAGCAACTGCGTGAAAAAAAAAATGGCCAAACTGTTCCCCAATGTACAATTGCAAGGAATTTAGGGATTTCATCATCTGCAGTCGAAAATATCATCAAAAGGTTCAGAGTATCTGGAGAAATCACTGGACGTAAGCGGCAAGACCAATAATCCATCATTGAATGCCCGTGACCGTCGATTCCGCAAAACAGCACTGCATCAAATACAAACATTAATGTGTCAAGGATAGGTTTTGGAGAGAAAGTCAGGGAGGCCAGACTGAGATGGTTTGGACATGTACAAAGGAGAGAGAGTGAATATATTGGTCAAAGGATGCCGAGTCTCGAACTACCAGGCAGGAGGCCGAGGTGGAGGACCAAAGAGGAGGTTTATGGATGTAGTGAAAGAGGACATGAAGGGAGCTGGTGTGAGAGAAGTGGATGCACAAAACAGGGTTAGATGGAGGCAACTGATTCGCTGTGGCGACCCCTGATGGGAAAAGCCGAAATGAAATGAAGAATGTATAAAGGATATCGCCACATGGGTTAAAAAAAAACACTTCAGACAACCAATGTCAGTAAATACAGTTCGACGCTACATCCGTTAAGTGCAACTTCAAATTCTATGATGGAAAACAAAAGCCATTTTTCAATAACACGCAGCAATGTCGCCGGCTTCTTATCTCAGATGAACTGATGCAAAGTGGAAAAGTGGTCTGTGGTCTGACGAGTCCACATTTGAAATTGTTTTTGGAAATTGTAGATGTCTTGTCCTCCAGGCCAAAGAGGAGAAGAATTAACATTACTGTCATGGACGCAAAATTCAAAAGCAAGCATCTGTGATGGTATGCGGCTTTGTTCCTGCCAATGGCATGGGTAAGTGACACATCTGTGAGTGCACCATTATTGCTGAAATGTACTTACAGATTTTGGAGAAACATATGCTACCGTCCAAGCGACATCTTTTTTCATGGATGTCGCTGCTTATTTCAGCATGACATATCCAAACCACATTCTGCACGTTACAATAGCGAGGCTTCATAGAAAGTGTGCGGGTATCTAGACTGGCCGCCCTGCAGTCCAGACATGTCACCCAATGAAAATGTGTGGCGCATTCTGAAGCTTAAAATGTGATAAAAGAGACCCCAGAATGTTGAATAGCTGAAGCTGTACATCAAGCAAGAATAGGAAAGAATTCCACCTACAAAGCTTCACCAATTACTGTCCTCAGTTCCCAAACGTTGGTTGAACAGAAAAGGTGAGGTACACAATGGAAAATATAACTGTGCGAGCTTTTTTGGAACCCGCTGAAGCCATAAAATTCAAAAAGTTAATGATTATTTGCTAAAAACAATGATGTTTACCAGTTCAAACATTAAAATATCTTGTCTTTGGGGTGTATTCAATTAAACACAGGTTTAACATGATTTGCAAATCATTGTATTGCATTGCATTTTTATTTATGTTTAACACAACGCCCCAACATTATTGGAATTGGTATTGTACAAGAAACAACAAACATGAGTCAAACCGTACCTTCCAGTTGGCCAATTCTTGGAACTCAATGATCTTAATAAATCCTCCCATTAGAATCCCTAAAAAGAACATAGAGACAAGAGAACAAAATACTGTACCACTTTTAATATATAAAAACATTTCATTCCAACCACAATGGATATCAAAGACAAAATGGAGGCAAGTTGTCCGTTTAGAGGTTAAAATAATGGACTCCTCGTACAACATGTTGAATTAATTTACTATTATATACTCCAAATAGTGTCCCAACACCCTTTAACACTCATTACAAGGAAACACATTAACTAACACAGTGAGGAAATGCAAACAGGGTGCGTGCTCTCAGTTCACCACACGGCCGATGAGTTGAAAGAGGGAGTGGTGTGGTAACTATTACCCATATTCGCCACTCGGCAAAGGGCCAATTCGTCCGTCAAAATTGCCCTGGGAAATCCTGCATTAAAATCTATGGCTATAAAGTACCGATGTCCTATAAGAAACATCATCAAAATACAGTAACATACTGGGTTCAAAATTTCATAAAACTGAGGCAGGAATTTTATTCCTAAAATATACCTGTATGTATGTGTATATATATATATATATATATATATATATATATATATATATATATATATATATATATATATATATATATATATATATATATATATATATATATATATATATATATATATATATATATATATATATATATATATATATGATTGTAAGCCATTGCAACTTGATGTTTATCGCATCAAAATCGAGATATGAACATTCAAGACATTAATATCTAAATGAGGACAAGATCAGTCACGTGACCTTGCCAGACTTTTGTATTGCATGTAAATCTCATTTCAGCGAAACGCATTCTTCATTCATTCATTTTCCGAACCGCTTTATCTTCACTAGGGTCGTGGGGGGTACTATCCCAACTGTCTTCGGGCAGTAGGCGGGGGGACACCCAGAGCCGATTGCCAGCCAATCGCAGGGCACAAGGAGACGAACAAGCATTCGCGCTCACACTCACACCTAGGGACAATTTGGAGTGTTCAATCAGCCTGCCATGCATGTTTTTAGAATGTGGGAGGAAACTGGAGGACCCGGAGAAAACCCACACAGGGAGAACATGCAAACTCCACACAGGAAGGCCGGAGCTGGAATTGAACCCGGTACCTCTCCACTGTGAAGTCAACGTGCTAACCACTCGACTACCGGGCCGCCCTTGAAACACATTACACCTTCCAAATTTGGCGTTGATCGACAGATCAAAGCAGCAGATGGCAATCATCTTGCGGAGGGAGCGAGCGCGCGAGGGACACACGAAGCCGCTGTTGCTTA
>CAAKHF010011721.1:0-23983 GCA_901007745.1 Hippocampus kuda
TCTTAACTCTCATGCGAATTAGTATCTATGTTGCATTGATTTAACCTTTCAAGCGGTGGATTGAATGCAGAGAAGCAAAAATGAAGAAAATCAATATTTACACAGTGGAACGTCCGCCTCACAGTAAGAGGTCCAGGGTTTGATTCAGGCCCTTCCTGAGTTGAGTTTGCATGGTCTCCCTGTACCTGCGCGAGTTTTCTCTGTGCACTCCGGTTTCCTCCCACTTTCCAAAAACATGCACGGGACGTTGACTGGGTCACTCATGAAAAAAAATGACGCAAATTTCACGCCACTCCATGGAAGTTTGCAAGGCCACTAGGGGGCACCGCAGGACCAGTACTGTGAGACCGGCTCCCTTGGAGAGACCTGAGCGGGTAACTAAAAACAACAAACATGGCCTGTTTTCACCCGTAGGCGAGTTTGATTGAATTTTACTTTGAAATTGGCTTAAAACACAGACATTAAATCTGTTCTTGAGCTTATATGCGTTTTCCAAATGAACGAGACATCTGAAGCGAGTGTTTAACAAAAGAACTGACCTATTAGAACTATTCAGCCCTAGCCCAAACAATAGGCCTAATCAAGACCCAACGATAGGGAATTTAGATATCAATGGGCCTCTTCACCTAGGGGCGTGACTAACCATCCCCAACCAGTCCTCAAATAGGCCACGCTCAGCTTTTAGCGCACAACAATTTCCCGGAGTCTTCACGGAGACTTCAGAGTTGTCTACCGCTGACGAAGCTTCTGTGAGAGAAGCGAAACGTCCTTTTTGTTTTTTGTTTTTTGTTTTTTACCCACAGGTACAGATGACGACTGACGGAACCCTTTCTTCAACAATCTGGCTATAAAAATTAAATCACAAAACCCCCCCCAAACAAATACAAATAGGTCAACGGACTCTTCATTTTTGTTGAAGAGATTTAATTTTTAATCCAAAAGGCCTCTTCAGTTCAAAATTTTGACTATGGACTGTGGAGTCTCACTATTTATCTCTGATTGTTGTGTCCCCTCAGGCTGGTCACAAAAAGGGGCGGGCCTAAGGGTAAAAAAAAAAAAAAACAGGCGGCAGAATATTGTGCTTTTTTACTTTGCTGCCAATTTGTCAAAGAAAATCCCCAGATACAAACTGAGCAATGTTATGCATGCAATGCATTGCGTGAAGGAATGCGGCGAGCTCTACCTTGGAGAGCCCAAGTAACCCCCACACAAACACATGGCACAACATAGGAGAACAGCCTCTCCCTATTTCAAAAAGAAGAGACATTCCTGTGAAAAAAAAATGTCGAAATTCTGGACTGGGAGGACTACATGTACTAGTTTAAAAGGTGCATGAGAGAAGATAGTTATGTCAAACCAGAAAGGCTTTCTCTAAACCGAAGACGGGGGTTTAGGCCATTACTTATCATCTGCTTACAGCAACGTCCTGGCACCACTTTACCCCAAAGATTGCCTCCTTCTTCGGGTAGAGTGGCCACAAATGAGACATTTTACCAGCAGGCAGGTGGACAACATGTTGGTATGCAAAACGCACCACAGCGTTTCAAAGTTTTCTCAAGTGTTTGTGACCATGAGCAAGCATGTCTTGTCCTAGGCAACGCTTCAGACTGGTGGTTTCAGTTTCATTGCCCGGAATCCAGATCCAACTCCAAGCAGGAAATGTCAGTCTGTGTCACATGCTTTGAAAGTACCTTGAACTTCCTTTCTCAAAATTCGGCTGGGTTGACCCGATTCTTGCCAGCAGATGGTGATGTGGCACCTCAAGCATCGTGGCAGGCAGCTGCTTCAAGCATTCCACCATTTTTTTTTTTTTTTGTGTGATGTTACATGTCACACAATCAGTTCTCACGCAGTGTTCATTTTAGCCGCCATCTTCTCTTGCGAAAACATTGCCATTTAATCTTTCTACAATAGAATTAATTTCCTGCATGCACTTCAAAATGTTCTAAATTGTTGATAATTGGGCAAGAAAGGCTATGTGGGGCAAATGTCAATTGCCAGTTTTAAATTATATTTAAATATATTTTATGTGTGTGTGTGTGTGTGTGTGTGTGTGTGTGTGTGTGTGTGTGTGTGTGTGTAAACGGAGGCAGTGTGTTGTCATGGAAAACATGAAATTTGAATGAACGGGAATAAACAAAAGTCACTTTAAGTTGACTCATTTTTATTGGGAATTGAATTCGCAACGTTCTATGGATATCCAGTTGTCAAATAAAGACAGTGTCGGTTTGCTTTGTCGTCACATTTTATTGGTTATCACATGTCAATAAGGATTTGTTACATGAATATCTATTGCACCAGATATGACCTTTTTAAAAATAACAGCATTTTTATTATATCATGAATAATTATAAGTACCGTAGAAAGAATTTAACAAAAAAAAAAAAGACACAATGACAGCGGGCACATTTCATGTACATCACTTGAGACCTCAGAGCAACACGACAGCGAGCCACCTCGTTCACAATAAACACGTCCCTGAAGGCCACGTGACAAAAGATGGCGGGTCAGCGGCCGACAAGTTCCATTCAGGCGGCCATTTAAAGACACGCTTCACATGCTTGTAATCTGATTCGGATGCAGACTGCCAGCAGTAACCAAAGCAACAGGTGGATCGTGTGGTGGATCCTTTCAGTTTGTTGACTGAAAGTTTGCATTTAAACCACAGGCGGGTCCTGACGCGACGACGTCCTGGTTGTTCGGTTACGATATGCCACGAAGGAGTCCCGAGGCTTCGTATCAATGAGCTTGTCTCAAAATGCTTCGTTTTTGTACGTGAAGTTAGTCGACAGCTCGAAACGTGACACAGGTGATACCATCGCGGTCGAAGTGAAAGCCTTCCAGATGTGGGAGTAAGTTCCATCCAGTCCGTGCAAGTCTTAAGTAACTCTTCAATCTTAACCTTGGTGTTTTAAGCAGTTCTAAAGTTACTGTGGCAAGAATCCAGTCGAATTCCGATCAGTCAAGCCATGTCTTGGGTCAGTCAGTATCTGTACTTGTAAGTTATCTGTTAAGAAAACATTCATAATCGCATCATTTTTTTTAAAAAACTCATTCCCAAGCCAGTCTTCGTATTGTTTAACCAAGATGAAGTCTATTTCATGTTGGACTAGCTAACCTATTAGCCAAACTACAAGGTTAATGTGGCTCAACTGTCTTTTGTGGGTTCTCGAATTACGGGTGAAGTTAAATGTTAATTAGTCTCTTTGATTTGTAAACCTTTGTCAAGCACCTTTCTTCAGCCCACACATCTCTGCCGATGTGTTTTAGCTGGAGGGCTCGTCTGCAGCGTCGCATTTTTGTTTGGATAATTTAAATCATAACACGGAGCTGTTCTGTAAATTTTGGTGTGCAGAGAAGGTGCGTTTTTGGCGTGTAGGCATAGATAGCTAGCTAGCGGCACGCTGTAGTGGTAGAAATGTAACAAATAATAACTATCGGTAAGTAACTAGCAATTGTGCAGCGTAGCCACTTACAAAGGCGTTGAAGCTCTCATCTCATGAGTGAGGGGAAACTCATACCGGGGTCCCCATTTTAGCTCCGCCGAAAAAAATACCTTGAACGCTAAAATGATGGAAAGAGTTTAACGCTAGGTTCCGATAATTCAGTACTACTGGGTCTTTGCACATTTGTAGCAATTGTCTCCTGGCGTGTTTAATGTAAACAGATATTGACAGGGTCTTTCGGTTTGACTCAAGTCACGTCTGATGAGTCAAACCCCCCCCCCCCCCACCCCCATTTCTTCAGTAGCCATCTGATTGAACACGGTTGTCATGTACATGCACCAAGAGTCAGGAAGGATGAAGTCAGCTCAATGCAGAATTAAAAAATATATATTTTTTCTATTCTGACTATTTTTAAATGCTTTTGGTGTTGTCAAACCACAAATAATCCGATCCGCAAGCAGCGCGCGAGAAAGGAAACGTCGTCGTCTCAATCCACACTGCTCGTCAACTCAAATAAATGTAGAGCGCAGCGAGCTGGCTCCTAATTAGCTATTAATGACAGCCGGGCCGCAGCGGATGGCCCGACACCACTGCAGGATAATTTGTTGGCACTCTGGAGAACTTTCTAATCCGCTACACGACTCTTCAGTCACAGACTTTATGTTCTTCCAAGATAAACGTGAAAAGAGAGCTTCCCTTCGTCAGCCGGTTACTGTCGAACGTACGTGAAGCTTCTGTCCTGGGACGAGCAAGTTTGTTTGTATCACAGCTTTGAAACTCGGTAAGAAAAACGGATACATATCACATTCCAACTATGGCGTTTAAAAGACCCAAAGCATCGAGACAAATGTTCACATAAAGAGGCAGCAATGGTAGAAATCAGCACTGGCAGCAATAAAATACAGAACATCACAAATCTAAACACAAGCCTTTTTTTTTTTTTTTTTAAATCTCCTGGTAAAAATGTTGCCCTTTTGTCGAGGTCTGCGTTAAAATGACTCTTGCGACACCTCGATCACATCTTTGCGCTCCGTCGATCATAATTTAGGTGGTTCTGTAGAGCAGAACACGTCATCTTAGTTTGATGTGGCTGGGCGAGTCAGATTTTCTCGACTTAATTCAAGTTCCTCGCTTGAGTGCTCTGTTTGCAACAAACAACTTGGCCGCAAACAGAGAGGGGCTAGTTCACAAACGCATAGCCAAGTTACAATTTTTTTTCCCCCTCTCGTGACTACTTTTCATAATTCTGATTTTGCAAAGGGGAAGTCAACCCAAATTTCTTTCTTTAAAAAAAATAGGTTCCAGAGAAATAGGAGTTAAACAGCAAAATCCACCTGTTTTTGTCCACCTCTGGGAGCAGCCATTTTGCCACTTTCTGTCAAGGGGAAATGACATCACAGTCACTCAGGTAACGACCAATCAAGGTTCACCTGATCTCTGAATCTGAGCCATGATTGGTCATCTCCTGAGCCCTGAACAACTGTGATGTCATTTTCAGTCGACAGCAAGTAGCAAAATGGCCGACCCCTGAGGTGGACAAAAAAAACCCGGTAAATTTTACTGCTTAACTCATATACAATACGAGTCTGAATTCTGTGTTTAGACTAGTAGAGCTGCATAGAAGTTATTATTGTCAAAAAAAAAAAAGGGTTGACTTCCCCTTTAAGGAAAAAAGGGGAAACATCATTTAACGTCAGAAATCAACGTTTTGTGTGAAAATAAATTGAAGATCGCCCAGCCCAATATGAAAACAAGCCAAGACATGTTGATTTTCAATGGTTTGTCAAAGCAGAAAAATTGACTTTCAGTCAGTATCATCCATACTTTTACGGGGACTACCTAATTGCGTTTGATCCGCACCAAACACACTGACCTTTACCAAGGACTGTAAAATTAGCCTCGATATAAGGGCAGTCTTAATTTGAGCCTTTCTGGTCCTGCTAACTTTCCAAAGGTGTTGTTGCTGCACTCGATGTCGTTGACCTTTTTAAGAAAGGCCGAAGAGAAACGGCAAAGCTGTGAGCAAGGTGTCATGGCTGATAGCATCTTGTTAAAAAGATGCGAGAAAAAAAAAACCCAAAACGCCCCTTTCTGAGGAGGAGGTACTGAGACACAGTGGTGGTCGGCAAAGAGCTCTTACTCATCCTCGTTACTTCCTGTCAAACCCCCCCCCCCAAAAAAAAAAATAGATGATTCTTCCTCCCAGCGATGTTGCCCGAGTCCCAGCGATTGCTTGGACTGCAAAATTGTGCTTAGGAGTTGATGTCCCAGAAGTATTAAGGCTTTGAAAATCTCAATACCAGACTTTTCCTTTTTTTTTTCCAAAACTACCAATGAGATGGAAGAAGTGATGCAAGATGTCTGATGTACGAGCAGTAGTAAAGCTTCACATATCCACAAAGAAGCACAATCTAAGTCAAAATATCGAAAGAAACGGTCATAACAATCGGCCTGGTATTGATTTTTGTTTTCAACCCCATTGGATATGTTTAGCTTTTACAGTGCGGGAGGGATGGTTCACAAAGAGTCGTTATCATCGTTGGTGCTAATGCACGCTGATCCCCGATGTTCGCCCAGGATGACAATCAAGACCCACGTAGTGGAAAAATAAAAAAAATCAAAAAGGTTGATAACCGATATTAACTGCTTTAACCGTAAATATCCGAAACTAAAATTGCAAATCACTTTCAGATCATTTCAAAGTCATCATTATTTTCAAACGAATCCACTGAAGTGATACATCTCGACTGAGAAGATCTTTGTTGTGCAGGAGCTAAGTTTAGCCTGGGTTGTTACCGGAGCGTCTTCGTCAAATCTTTTTTTTTTTTTTTTAATTTTTTTTAGGGTAATTCTTTAAGATTTACAGTTTAAACAATTAATATGTACTGGCAATTATAAATATTTTTAAGAGGCTGCGTCAATCACATTTTTCTTTTTGTGTGTGTGTGTGTGTGTTACATGCCTTAAAAGTACCTTGAACTTCCTTCAGCAGGGTTCTGTCCGCCGTTCCTCTACGAACAGCACGGGTCTACCTTAACTGGACTGAACTGTTATAGGGGACATTCACGGTAGTTTGGAGATGGAAGAAAAATTCCAATTACTGTATTGAATTTTTAATTTTTTGGTACTGATTCCAATGTGACCAAAAGCTTTGAAGACAGGGATTCCCAAACATATTGATGTCCTGGGACACAAGGACAAAGTTTTCCCCAAGGACCCCGCATCATCCAAATCGTAATTATTGGTTAATGCCATACGAATTTAAAAAAGTTATCTATACACAAGTTAGAATCATATAAAAACAAATTCAGATTGTGTTTTTTTTTTCTGAAAAAATGTTGCGTTAGTACGAGAATAAATTTAGATTTTCAAGAAAGAAATGTTTTGATCTTTGCAAGAAGAGAGACATTTTGTCTGTGTGAAAATTTCCAGCAAGCCATATTTTCCAAGATATTACATTTTAACAAGCGAATTTCAAAACGATACAATTTTTACTTCAGGAATATTATTCATATAATTCTGGAAAAGGTCCCTAGAGTCTTAAAAAAAAGTATTGGATTATATTCTTGTCTTTTATTTGGGCCAACGCGATGGTAAAGACGAATACTTAGTTGTTTGTTTTATTGACACATTGATTTCCACATGGATGTACGTCACGAAATGCAATATGACGTCATTTATTGCAAATTATTCCCCGGTTTGAGAACCACAATCTGAAGCGATACCTCATGCTGGAATACTTTGTGAACCAAACCTCCCGCATATCCTCTAACTGGGAGTCATTTAAGGATACGTGGTTAGCGCTAGCTGCGGTTAATGAAGCCAAAGGGCGGCCATGGCGAGCAGCAGTGACGGCCCCATGGTAGAGGCCAGCGAGGCGGCCAACAGCCGGCCGTGGCTGACCACCTTGAACGAGATGACCTCCACCTTGAACCCGTCCTCGGTGGCCATGCAGCGGAAGACGCCTTCCCTCAGGGGCGTGTCCACCGCCGGCCCCAGGACGCAGAAGTCGCCGGAGAAGAGGCAAGGGTAGTTCTTGACACAGTTGTCCTTTTCCCAGCGGTAGGTGGCGTGGAAGGAACGCACTGGGCAGGGCAGGAAGATGGAGGTGTTGGATGGCACCGACACTTGCCTGGGGGAGGTGCGACGCAGCTTGAGGGCTGTTGGAGAACAGTTGGAGAAAAAGGTCTACTATGCTCACTTCTTGCGATGGATTAACCTATGAGTCATTAAGTGTGAAATTACCAGAGGTGGGAGAATAAGCACGTTTCGAGTCTTGACCTTTCAAAAATCAATCTATTCGAGCAACTCAAATGGAGTGTCCACTAAATTTCAAGCGCGTCATGGTTTGGGAATAATCAGGTCAAAAATAGTCATATATATATATGTATATATGTATATATATATATATATGTATGACTTTATTATATTTTATTTATATATATTGTGACTATATATGACTTTATTTTATTTTATATATATGTATAATTTGATATCATTCCCAAACCAATGTCTCTATTTTCATGACTGTATCTCAATTGAATGCATGACCAGCTTTTAGTTTGTAAATTTAACATTTCACATGATCGTGTTGCCATTTTCTTTTTTAACGATTATTAATTTTTTTTTTCAAAAATGTAATCCGTGAATCCAAATCGAATAATCTTCAGAGCTCCCTGTTTGGTAATTGCTTTGTGAGGTTTGCTTACGCACCCAAAAATAAATAGCTAAATAAAAATAAAAACCTCAAAATCACCCCATCTTCAAAATGTCGGTTTCCAAAATCAAACGACCAAAGTCAAAGTGTTAAGTCATGTTGATCAAGTCGACGTCAAGTCGATTCTCCTGAATACCAAGTTCAAAATGGAATCTAGTCTTTCGTCGGTTTTTACGAAGCACGTCCTAAATTGGTGGCTTCAGTTTCAGTCAATAATAATACACAATCAAGTCAATTTTTTAAGATCTGCCCCGTTCCAAAAAAAAAAAAAAGTCTCTGAGCAAGCTATTCTGTGGCATAACAGTGGGACTCATTTACATAACTAATTACCACCTGGCACTGAGTTTCTTTGGTCCTGACTAGGCAGCTTGGCTGGATGAAGAGCCGCCATTTTCAAGCTGCGATGGTCATAGTAATTAAAGTCATGGCGGTGGGGGGTGGCGGCGTTGTGGCCGTTCTGTCGCTCATTTCCGCAACGCAAAATAAAAGGGCATAAATGTGCTGTAAATCCAGGTCCTTGGGATATTTTGACATGTCACACTCATGTTATTAAGACACCTGGTCATTGTTTTAACCCTTTCATGCACCCTGCAAACTGGTAACATGATAAGTTGTCCACTGTAGTAACCGCTGTCCCTGAAAAGGGTTAAATTATCAAAAAAAAAATGCAGAATATGTCGTTGATACTTTATAAAGGGTCACTCCACCTCCACATTTCATATGACTGACAGCTGAACACCTACGCACCGCCAACTAAATGCTTTTTTTTAAACTCGTTCGCACTTATCACCTGAAAACAGAAGCAATATTTTTCCCTTCAGCTCAAACAATGGTGTCCTATTTGTAAGGGCAGCTCATTAATTGCTGAGCCTGCTCCGAACAGGCTTTTCAGGCATAATAAAGTCATTGAGTTGAGAAAAAAAAAAAAAGGCTGTAAAGCAATTAAAGTGTCTCGGCTGCATAAATCCAAAGACTGCACCAGTCGCAGAGGCTGCACTGCATGAATTTACAACAGGAGGACTGGAAGCCGTCAATAAAATTTTGCTGTAAAACTGTGAAATCAGAATAACACAGCCAACTTGAAGTAAGATTAAAAACTGATTTACGATAAGCGACAGTCGGCGTCGTTATTGTAAGCGTCTCCTTTATAGACGTGAAACTTATGATATGAGCAGGGCGATGCTTGTCGCCACCATGGAGGTTATAGTTGCATTGCAGACTCTAAAGTTGACTTTCATGGAAGAAATGATCCCGCCTGCAGGTTTTTGAGCTCAATTAAGTGATAGTCATCTTTGGACCGCTGGTTTAATTAAGATACAGAGAGCATTTGAGGGCAGATAAAGGAAGGGCTCACCAGCAGCCTCCCCGCAAACCGACGAGTTGGATTGGTCCAGATTCTGAATGAGCATCCTGTTAGGAGAGAAGACACAGAGGACAGATTGCTCTTAAAGACTCTCGCCAAGCAATTAGGAGCCTGCAAGTGTACTTTAGAAGTCCAATAAAGCATGCAAATGATACAACTGCGTCCAAAATTTGCTTATCACTGTCTTTCATAACAGGAAAACACTCGTAAAGTGCTGCATGGACATTTTAAATATGCACTCAAAGAAGGAGAGCAGAAGAAACGGTAGAGATATAGTTGAGGAATTCTGGTGGAGTAAAAGCTTCATTTGATTTCAATGAATTCTACTCGACATTTAGTGAACATTGAAAAATTTGGAGGAGTCCGATTCTCACCGCAACCTAATCTGACGTTCCACCAGCAATGCGGATGGAACTCCGGCACTGGATGTACAGGGACTGAGCAACCCGTACCACAAAGTTCTAGAACTCATATTCCCGAAGCAACCCCCGACACAATCTTCTGTTTTTGATGGAGTTACACAAACTCTCGGGTTGGGAAATGTATCCACTTTATTGATTTATTTCAGTTTAGCCGAGCCATACAGTTTGCTCATTGTTGTCTGTTGAACTGTTGAGCAATTAAAATATTCATGAATTAATTCAAGATGCTGATGGACGGCTCGGTGGTCAACCGGTTAGCGTGTCGGCCTCAAAGTGCAGAGGTGGAGGGTTCGATTCCGGCTGTGGCCTTCCTGTGTGAAGTATGCATGTTCTCCCCGTGCCTGCGTGGGTTTTCTCCGGGTACTGCGGTTTCCTCCCACATTCCAAAAACATGCATGGCAGGTTAATGGAACACTCTAAATTGTCTCTAGGTGTGGGAGTGAGCGCGGATGGTTGTTCGTCTATGCGTGTGCTGCGATTGGCTGGCAACCGGTTCAGGGTGTCCCCCGCCTACTGCCCGAAGACAACTGGGATAGGCTCCAACACGCCTTGTGAGGATTTCCACTTCAAATTGGAAAATGATTTGGGGGAGGATTTTACTTTCAGGCCAAATTGCCCAGCCTTTGCTAAAAACAGTCATAACTATAGCGAAAATCTATTTCTTGACCAGAAGCGCGGCAGCACCGGAATGTGTCTTCTTGCGAAGCTTCCTTTCAATCACTGTGACTGGTTTGAGAGTGATAGACTCTTGTGCCAACATACCCCGACGTGACGTTATATCCTGGCGGGATGGCGATGCACCTCCTCCTTGCCTTGTCCCAGCCGCAATACGGGTCCCGGGAGAGGATGCACTCGCGGCACGTGTCGCCATAGCGACCGCAGTCGGCCAGCGGCAGCCGTTGGACTTCCATCGCCGTGGCAACGTACAAGTGACCCTACGGCAAATATGCAGCTTCCTTTTACAACCGGCATTCGATCGCTTTGGGGATTTAATTGGCTTTCCAATCAAGGTAAGAGCTGCTTTGTTTTCAGACGGGCATCCCGGCTCAATATTTAGCCTGGTTTTTAATGGTTGCTCTGTGAAATCTAGAATGGAATACCAAGTGGCCTCATCCATCTCAATTCAGAGCATAAATTATTGATTCACAAGACATGAGAGCGCCGTGGTGTTCTGCGTACCTTTTGGGGGTTGATGGCCATGTTGAGGACAGGCCCCTCATTGCGGAACATGGAGTACTGGGAGATGATAAACACCCCATCGCTGCTGTGAAGAACTTTAAGCACTTTTCCTTGTTCTGTTGGCAAAGACAAAGTGGACAGAATCAGAATTCTTTGGACCGCTTCCATTCGTAGGAGGGCTGCCGGGTCAAAATGAATAAACCACACACAAAAAAGGAAGAAACTGAGCTTCTTATATTGGAATGTCAGTTTATCTTTTCAGGTTGGGCAGTGAACCGCGTATATCGCTGGTAAAAATTTGTAATCATGAGAGACCATATTAGGAACTTGTCTTATATGGTTTGACAGCTCAAACAGCCTTAAATATATAAAACCACATCTAAATGTATTCAAATGTACTTTTTAAAATATGCCTTATCACTCAGGTGTCAAACTCAAGGCCTGGGGGCCAGATGTGGCCCGCCACATCATTTTAAGTGGCCCGCAAAAGCAAATCAAAGATGACAACTTCCATGATGCTTGCTGTACTGTACTGCTTCTGTTTCACATTTTCATATGTAATAAATCACTGACATATTGTAAGCATTTTCTTGTTCCCAAACCCCTCATTGGAGTTTTTTAAACACATTTTTTTTACTTCATATAGTTTCAGCCCCTCCAAGGGAAATGTCATTATAACGTGGCCCGCGACAGAAATGAGTTTGACACCCCTGCCTTAACACCTCTTCCTCACTCTCTTGCTGTCAAGAAGTCATATAACATCACTTCAATGAAATGGAAAGAAGACTCCTTCGCTCGCACAATTCTCCAAATCAAAAGTGTCCGCGCAGTGGCAGTATTGGTCAGTGCGAATTGAAGTTCAATGTCAAACACTCACGCTGATCAAAAGAAAAGTCAAAAGAAAATTGATATGTTCACACCTAAATGTTCGACCAAACCATGTAAGAACGGCATATAGCATCTATTCTCTCTGCTCTGTGGAAGCAACGACAACAACAATTTACCGAATTCTATAGCTTAACCCTTTCAGGGACAGCGGCCACTGCAGTGGACAGCTTATCGTGTTATCAGTTTGCAGCGTGCATGAAAAGTTGAAATTCGGACTTGCTTGTTTACTGTTAAACCTCCACAATGAAAATCTGTGATGAACCCGATTTGGCTTTAACCTGCCTGAATGCCAGCACAGAGACAGAAAGTGACCCAGTTTCTCATGGCACTGATGACGAGAAAAAAAGATTAGTGGTGATGTTTTGGGGTTTTTATATGAGTGGATTTTCCTCTTGGAGATTTGTAGCGGTCTGACAAATAATCCCAGAGGGAATATTTGTGTAGTGCAATGAGGCCTTTCATCACATCGCCAGCACGGTTCTTCTTAGTTTTGCCGCCCTAACTTCTTGTCCTCAAACGTACAAAAAACAAAAAACTCCTTTGTCTAAGATAACGTGACGCATTTCATCTGGTTTATTCTATGAGATGGTCTATTTCCAGCTCTGCTATCAAGAAAGTGGATCAGCACCAACATGGCAGCAGCAGCAGGCAGGCCGGCGGCACTGCGGGTTGAAAACGGGTGACAGTGCAGAACTTCAGCTGCTGAGTGGACACATTCGTTTTTGTCGAACAACAATCTTTATTGGAAAGCTTGCACACTTGGAGAAAAGGCCAAAAAGTTTTGCTTGGGTTTAGCTTGGACAAGGGTTTCAGACACATCAGTATTTGTATACCCGAACCGAAGAAGTCACTTCTTCCTAATATGTCGTCTTTAAAGCTGCTTGGTCCATTTTACGTGTGACTTATACTGGGAATTTAAACCTGTGAAGGTATAATGTCTTGTCTTTGGTGTGGTAGACTCAACAGCAAAACTATGGCTAACCGCTAATGCTAGTTTCTAGCCAACGTCATGAGGAGAGCGGACCGGAGAAGAGGGAGAAACTTGGCTAGGATGACTAGTAACCCTGTAAATGTGGACCGCTTATTTAGGTGAGCACCATGGGAGCATTTTGACTACTAATAAAGACGGAAATCGCGTAGTCGGCAAGAATCAGCTCTGTTTAGTGTAAGTGCTTAAAAAAAAAAAAAAAAAACGTCCCTGGGTCACATCAAACGTCTTCACTCGCCTTGAAAAATGTCAACAGCAGGGCAATGGGGCTTTGGTGGTGATTCGAGTCTTGGATAGTATGTCCAAAATTAGCGACAAAATTGATTTGACTGCATCAGTCATTTTTAGATCGTTCAGAATCTTTCCAGTTTTTCCGTTGAGAGCCGACTCGTGGAATTCTTCTCCCTTTGCCAGCTATGATGTGGAGCCGGGCTAATGATTTTGTTTCAATTTCTTTGTGTGCGTGGTTATTGATATCAAGAAGCTCTCCAAAGGGTATTAGAGATGAAGATTTGCACGAGGCTTTACGCTTTGTGAATGGAAAGTACAACCGTGATGTTTTTGACATTGAAAAGGTAGAACCAGTTGCCTTGGAGTCCAATGATCAGCCCCATCGGTGTTGATTGAATCTTGATGTACACAAATGGTCTCCCACTGTTATCATGTTTCTGACGGTGTGGCTGCTTCCCGCTTCGATTCAATTTCTTATTTGCCGCCTAGTCGTCCTCGTAGACGCAAATGTTCTCGAGCCTCTGTGAAAAGGCACAAGCGATTTTATCCATGCCGAGAGTAGAGATGGCAGCGCTCTCATCCTTCTTCAGACGTCAGTGTGCTCTATTTTCTTTTTCCGGCCATCAGGCTGTGCCCCTCCTGTTGCTGCCACACTTCATTTCGCTGACCGTGAGAGGCCATTGCGCGGTTTTCTCTCTCAATTGTTTTCTCTTTTGCTATTTTTAGCTTCAACCGAGTCGCTCATGTTGGACTGACGGCCCTGTGAATTTGTTTGCAAAGACTCTTAAGCCGATAGATGTGACATCGCCTGTGAACACGAGCGCAGCGAGACAGTCGTGCACACGCAAGACTTGTGATGGTTGCCATGGCGATCTCCCTCAGGCCCTCCGCAATTTTCGGAGGACCTTCTCAGAGCGACGGCAGCTGGGCGGCGTGCATGTTTGATTGCATCGAAATCAAATATCTCACCGCTCATGGTCACAACTGATATGTGTAAGGTTTATGAACAATGTCATGGACAAAGAGGACTTATTAATTCAAAGAACTGTGCTGTTCTTCCCACATTTAGTCTGTGCTGTTGTAAATATGGGGCGGCACGGTGGTCAACTGGTTAGCATGTCGACCTCACAGTGCAGAGCAGCAGGGTTCGATTCCGGCTCCGGCTTTCCTGTGTGGAGTTTTTGCATGTTCTCCCCGTGCTAATGTGGGTTTTCTCCGGGTACTCCGGTTTCCTCCCATAAGAACAAGCACGGCAGGCTAATGGAACACTCTCAATTTTCCCTGGGTGTGATTGTGAGCACGAATGGTTATTCGTCTGTACGAATGGTTATTCGTCTATGTGTGTCCTGTGATTGGCTGGCAATCTGTTCAGGGCTCCAGCACGGCCTGCGACCCTCGTGACGATAAGCGGATTGGAAAACGGATGGGTGTTGTCAGTATGCGAACCTGAGTGGGATTGTTTTGTTCCTTGTTGCACACCAAAAAAAAGCAATCTTGAATCAGTGCCAGGTACTATATAACCTTTCTCACTCAGCTGGTGGCAGTGGCAGTTGGTTTCTGGTGTTTGACCCGGGGCTTAGTTTGTCTCCATTTGGCTTTGCGCTGCCTTATTCACATCCCAGGGACAAGAGTTGACTGGCTTTTTGTCGAAAAATGGCAGTTCTATATCAGCGTCAACGATCAGTTTTGCCAGATCACCGTGGCTGCTTTTCCAGGCAAAGATGAAAGAATCTGATCTCATTTTGACTGGCTCACACTTGGACCAGTGTGAGAAGACTATTATTGTCCCCAAAGTCAACAACTTGCAGAATAGCGAATTTACCTGTTCCGAGATAAAGGACACTGTAGTGCTCGTCATTGACAGCCAGGACGATGTCCGCAACAGTGTGTGTGATTTGGTCGTCCGTCGGCAAATCCAGCGGGGCGACGCCCACCGGCCGGATCACGTCCTCGATTTCCGGATGGTATCTGATCACGCCCAGGTTTTTGAGGTCATTTCCTGCCGAGGAATTCTTTCTACCGCACTGTGAGGAGAAGTGATGGAATCAGAACTGGTCGGAGTGGAAGGATACCAATTATGTATAACCCTCATCAGAACGATGATCTACTCAATCGTTTCCTGTATATTCAGTAAACGGTGGCAACCGGTTTCCCAAGGGTTTCTCACTGGGAATTGAGGTAGGGAATCAACCGCGTTTTTCATCTAAATCACTTTTTACTGGTTTATGTCTGCTTATTCAAGAATGTTTGTTTAAAAACATGTCAATGCAATTATAATGGGAAAAAGTATTCGCTGGGTTTTTGCTATCGGTAGTTGGGCCTGGTCCCGATCTCCATGAATAGCCCTGGTCCACTATACTGTAAACCATAATTTGATCCGAACCCAGGCCTTAATCTCAATGAATCTGTAACTTGAAACACGAGCCTTGGTTTAAAACCATAATTCCTTAACCTCCCGCCAAGCAATTCTGATTACCGCACTGCGAGAAAAAGGACTGAATGACGACCAGCTGGAACGGAAGGAGAACTGGACCCGGGGCGAGTAGTTCTACCGCATGTCCTTACCATCCCGGGTCGATTTCCAATGAAGGAGTTGCTGTAGCCTTTCAGCTTGGACGTGGAGAAGGCCTGGTCGATGTCTTCAATGGAGTAGGCGCAGATCACAGTTCTGCCCCTGGAAATGAAGGCCCACAAGTTACATTGTCGGAACGGATTACGGTTCTACCGCTGGTAAAGAGTGACTGATTGACAGATGATCAAACATGCAAGAGAGTCAGTTGGCATTCCAGCTCACCAGGCGTTGGAAAAGAGGCCATACATGACACCGGCCCGTTTGTCCTCTGCGGTCAGAACCACTGCCTGTTTCATGCTGTTGTACTGCTGCTGAGTGTTTCCGGCACCGCACATGACCCGCGCCTTCATGAAGGTGGTCCACGAGTCGGCCAACAGATTCTTGACCCCGCCCTCGTCCACCTATGGAATGTACGGGGGTTCACTAAATGATGACTTTGGTGACGAATTTCGTTTCAGAAGATCGCAATTGTTACTTCGGCAAATTGTGACGAGAAAGATTCTGACCTATGACATGTAGAAATACACATGATAGTTTGGCTCATGAGGGGGGATCCTTGCAACATTGTTTTTCTCTCGATCCAAAAGCTTTGACAACCTCATTCCAGAATATTCCAAAGGACTCATGTGACAGAGGGTCTGATTGGGCGCTGGGATCCGTGTGTCCTTACCGTGCAGATACGGCCGATGCGGGCCCGGTATGGCTCCTCGTCCACTCGGGCGGTCTTGTTGATCTCACTGAAGAAGAAATAGATCTCCTCCTTATACTTGAGGGTAGACGGGATGATGGCGGCTCCAGCAAACTGAGGATCTGAGTGGCGAGATGTCAACATGAGACGCCGACCGGAACCAAAGCAGAAACTGTTTGGGTTTTAAAGCGAGTTAGAAAACGTAACACTGGCATTGATTGAAACTCTTTCCGAGGCTTTCAATCTGAACTTGAAATCCCAACTGTGTGTTGCAACCGTAACCTTTGTTTCAGACCCAAATGCTGTCTTAAAACCCTGACCCTTTTTTTAAATCTTAACACTAACATTAGCAAAATCTTGGAACAGTATTTTGAAACCCCAACTCTAGAACCCAACGCCGACATTTTCACTTTCTTTTGGTGCGACTCGCAATGTGAGATAACGTTGCCACCCGAAACCTAAACACAATGATGATTTCCACACTCGCTTTGTATCCGTGCCAACTCCTCCTACTTAACTCAGCAGCCAAACGTTCTCCGTCTTCAGGAGCTTCTGGGGCCCAAAGGTGCGGCGGATGGAGCCGACGTGACCGCCCACCGCTGACATGGCTGAATACAGACTCCCATCTGAGGAGAATCGACAGCAACGGGTAAGCAAAGGCCAAAATGGAGCCTGATGGATGACTGAGTGAAAGATGTGAATGCAGAGGAGAGAACATTAAACACAGAGCCAAGGCAGAAGCCCCAAGGGCTCAACGCAATAAAGATGAAGTCGCGGCGAAACGGAACAGGAGGCTGAAAGCCACCAACACACGTCAGCCCCCTTTTCAGGTTCGTTTCCATAGCGATCGTCGTTAAACATGGAATAATTAAGACCAAATTAACTCAACCTCTGCTCTGCGGTATGTGGCAAGCACTGGATGATGTCATGCAACAAAAATCTCATACATTTGCATGCCGAGAGGTTAGATTGAACTGAATTTGACCAAAAAGGTTGTCTAAGAGCGAAGGTTACCACATTAACTCATTAAGATCCCTGTAGAGTGAAAAAAAAAAAGACAGACAAGAGTCTTGTTACTAACCCTGGTAAATTTGAATGATTTAAAAACGATATATATGTCTGTCAAATGACGTTTCAAAATCATGAAAAGTAAAGTTCTTGTCTTATCTCTGGAATGCTCTGGGTGTGTCCTCTGAATGCGTCACAAATCCACTCGCCCCACGGACCTGTCAACTGTCAATCAAATACGACTGCTACGATCGAGAAAAATGATTGCGACTGTTTCTGGAGGCGCTCGAAAGCGGTCACGCCAACACACAGTCCACACGCTGGCTCTCAAGTCGGATTTATGTCTTCCACGAGGGCCACTTAGTTGTTCAGTCCCCTTGATGTTGCTGAATAAAGACGTTTTTTTTCCACCTCCGTAACATCTTAATCAGCCGATCGTTACATCATCAACAAAATTGATTTTACTACTCTGTCTCAACATTCCACGCTTGAAGTTAAGGCACGAAATCAACGAATTGCTTATCATCTGTTTTTAGCATCTCATTTTCCAATTGGCCAGAACTTTGGACTTGTCCGTCTGCTAGCGTTACCGGAATATAACGCTCCGTGGAGCTGCGAAATGTCCAGCCAACGAGGCGACACACATAAGTACAAAAATAAGATGTCGGTGGCTGAGAATAGCGGTTAGCATCGCTAGCTTCTGGCTACTATTAAAATATTCACGCCAGTGGGATCTCGGGACTGGCGGCAGGGAACGAGGGCAAAGTGGAACTCCGGCTTTGTCAACCCAAATTTTACGTCAACAATGCTCAGTCAACATCTGTGCGCTAATAGCAACTTTATTTGTCATTGAAGTGGTGTGACACAACACACAGCGTCATTCTTAATGCTTGTGTCATTCTTCGATACTGAACGTGTGGCCGACTGGGTTCCAAAAGTATGTGGAATGCTTTGTAACTCAAAAAAGCTCCACCCTGGATTGGTTCCCAATCAATCGCATGATGAACGATGTCATCGAAACAAAATCTCCGTCTAAAAGCGTGACCTAAAATATATCTTTTTTTTTCCTAGCAGGATTTTGTCCACTATATTTCGAATTGACCTGCCATGTTTCCCCAAGCTGCTGTCGCCTTCGTAAGCAGTTTGACGAAACATAGCTAAATTAAAACCGTTCTGCGCTGTTGTATACAAAGAAACATTCACGGTATACTCTGGAAAAAGATCGTTTAAATCTTGTTCCATAACATTGTTCAGTTAATGTGTGGAAAATGATCCGCCTGGGGCGCTGAGGAACGAAAATGTGTTTACTTTGTGAGACTGACGAAGAACAACTGCGCTTTATTGGCTCCAGTGGATGAACATCAACATTTTTACACGAGGCCGCGCACGCTGACTGTGCTGCCGATGGCGTTCGGTGCTGCTCCGGCGCACACATGCTGGTTTACCTGCGGGCAGGCTGATGGACTTTTGCGAGGGGTACGGCGGGGAGATGTCGGCGGGCGAAGCAATCTGCCCAACACCCTGGATGTCGGTCAGCACTGTGTCGTTAACCTGCACGTAGACACGTTTGACACTCAGGACCGGATCCTAGAATTCAAACCCTAAACTCAAACCACAACCCAGACTTGAAACATGAACACCGGCTTTTACCCTTTCAGGAACAGCGGTTACTATAGCGGACAGTTTATCGGATTATCATTATTTCTGTATGAATGGGTTAATGATCACATGATCTGATTGGGACAACGTTTCCGAATTTGAAACCCGATCTTCAAGCCCTAAATCAAGCTTGAAAAGCTATTTTGGAAAAGTAACTTGAAAATATATTTTGAAACCGTAACCGAAAATATATTTTGATACCCTCACTTGAAGCCCTACTTCAGGTTTGAAACACTCCTGCTTACTTGAAACCCCAAGCCAGCCTTTCACTTAAGCCTTACTCTTACCCTGAAAAACTCCCAACCTCAACCCAGACTTCAAACCCTAATTTAAAACATTGACCCTTATTAGAAATATGAACCAAGGCTATGAAACGTATTTTTCAACCCTAACCTGAAACCCCTACCCTGGCTTTAAAACCTAATTTGAAATACTAAGCCTTGTTTGATCAGGTTGCAACCAAAATACAAAGAGACCGGAAGAGTCACAAAAAGGCATAAAAGATGCCGTACTTGGAAATGTATTGTACATTTTTTTTCAACCACGAAAAGTGGGTCAGGACGTTTAGCTCGCGTTCATGTTTGGTGTACCGCTCACCAGCATCCAGCAGCGAGGACTGCCAGCATTTGTCCCGCACACGATGAAGGTGTCGTTGACGTTCTCAATGACCGTGATGAAGTTGTCGCACTCCAGCTGCGAGGTAAACAGATGACAAAAGTGAGACGAGGAAACCACGGCTGAAGTACGAGCCTGAAGAGAGGCGAGGGTGCAAACATGAGACGAGATCCACAGAGAGATGGCTGGATTGAAGAGAAGCCAGAACACTATGCTGTGATTATGTTGTATTCAATCATCCATCCATATTTTTCGCACTATAAGGCACTAAAAGCATTCCATTTTCTCAAAAGCCGACCGTGCGCCTTATAATCCGATGCGCCTTATACATGGATCAATATTCTGATTAATTGGACGTAGAATTTTAAATCTTCGGTAAAGCGCTTTGTTACAGCTGCAGTGGTTGTGAAACCTCGATATTAATAAAGCTGTATTGTATTGTACAATCCCTTTAGTTTAGCTCCATCTAGTGGATGCATAACGCAACCACAGCCACTACTGTAGCTTCGATTCTGTGCATCTAGAAAATTTTGTAAGTGGAGACATGTTTTCCATGTAAATGCCCTAATCCGCTCCAAGCCCCCCAAAATTCTGATATAAATTTTCATATGAAGAGACATTCGTAAGTAGAGGTACTGCTGTATTTGTTGCTGAGATTAAATTTCGTTACCTCCACCAAGGAATATTTGTTTTTTGAAATTCTGTAGGACAGGGAGTTGCCCAAAAATCCCCCCCTCCCCACCAGTACCCCCCCCCCCAAAAAAAAAAAACCTGATATCAACATCCCCTTGGCAGAGTTTGCTGGATTCCAGCAACTGACGACATCATTTGCGAGCTTGATCGATTTCCATCTTGGTGGTGATTAAAGCATGCAAGTAAAACGTGGCACAAAGCTCAGACCAATAAAGATGATGATGATGGTGAAGATGATTGCAGATGATGAAGATGCACTTTGAAGGCTGGTTGGACAGTCGAACTCGAGAGAGCGCTTCTACCTCGAGGGGCGCTGCCTTAGCCTTGCAGGTGTCGATGGCTGTCTGGTCTGACGGCGCCGGGATCTATTGGGAGAGCTCCTGAGTTAGTAAAGCACTCTATTTTCATCAATACTTGGAGTAGCTCACAATTGTTTGATCTGAAAGCCTTTTGAGTATGTATTCGATATCCTTCATACACGTCTTACGGACGCAAACGATGAACCGCAAAATCGCGGTTATCTCCCCAGAATGTAAGCACAGCATTGTGGAGCGATGACCTGTCAGAGTCAAAGTGAATTAATCATAAATAAATCCACAAATACCTGCACATCACGTACGCCTCTGTTGCTGAAAGTGAGCACATAGATGACAGCCTGGCCGCCCACGTAGAGTGTGTCGCTGCCCTCTTGGTGATACATGCTGATGTAATTCTCGGGCTTGTCAAAGTGGAAGCGAGACGGTTCTGGGGGAGTCGAGACAAACGACACGTCAGACAAAAGCTTCTGTCCAGGTCAAATGTTATTCAACTATCATTGTAGCGGAGCAGCTATTGTGAGTAATGCGGTATAATGGACAATGAATATAACATTCAGAAAATATTACAGAGCGTTTTAATTCATTCCCTGATCAAGCTCTTCATTTACTCACAGTCAAATAAAAGGATCCCATTGAAATGAATTGTAAGGCCAGTAATCCGTTCAGAGTCCCCCCCCCCCCCCAAAAAAAAACCCCACCACATTCAAAACACAATAAAATACATCATGAAGGAAACTGGTTTCATAAAGTGTAATTATGGTACGGACTGTTTGCACGTGTTTTGGATGTCTAACTGTAGGGGGCGTGGCCCGGTCAGGAGCGGAATTTGGTTCATCTGCGTGTGGATGTGAGTTGCACTCTTTCCACTTAATTTCCTGCCTATTTTTATCCAAGAGAAATTAAGACCCATCCCAAATGGTCAAAACATCTTGGAAACACAAATGGCACACTGAGCTTCTGCGCCTATGACTCGGAAGATAGGCTGGGTGGACATCTGCAATTTTCAAGCCAAGCAATTCCATTGTCTCTCTCATTTGCATTTTTGTTTGGCAGTGTGTCTGCTGCATGGGCCACACACTAACAAACCAATGTATGAAGTGCTGCCTTCAGCAGTGAAAATGGTTTCTTTTCACACCACTCTGTGTGCTCCACAGTTTGGCAAGTAGTACCCACTTGCCTAGATGCAACACCGTACAATGTCAGACGTGTCTCCTGGGATGAATTTTTTTTTAAAAACCGACTCGGAAAACCGATTATGATTTAAATGGTCTGCGCATGGAATTGCACCACAAGAGATCGATCTCTTTGATCTTCCATTGAATCAAAGCGAATCGTTCCATTTTTAAAGTCAGATCTACACGTCCGCTTTAAAGTTAAGCTTCCAAAACTTTTTTTTTCAACTTAAAGTAGATTTTGGTCAATGTCATCCACTAAGAATCATTTAATATGTGTTCAAATATAATTGGGGGTACTTTTCGGAGTGCTGTAAAAGATGGCAATAACATGTTTTATGATTTTATGTGGTGAATTATGCCTGCCGACCCTTGTCGATTAACACTTCAAAGAGATAAGCAGGAGAATGAATGTTGTACTTGTGAGCTGTGATTGTTGTGGATTCATTAAAAATGTACAATGGTGCGAGGTCCTCACAGGAGCGTTTCAGCAGTTAATGAGATTCTCAAGAAAAACACGTAATTGCACCGGGAGGACGGCAAAGAAAAGAAAGATCTTTTCTTTAAAAACAACAAAAGCGGAAATGTACGGTCGGGGGGTGCGCGGGGGGGGGGGACTCATTGCTGCCACAATATAGATTTATTGTGCGTATAAAAGGTTCATATGTGGCCACAAAATACCAAATTCTGTCTAAGAAATACATAGGCCGTGACAGAGAAATATTCATTTGTGTGTTTATCGTCCCCATAAGGCCCACTCGTCTGCGGCTCCGTGGTGACGTCGTTCTGTAAATGTGTCCTTTCTTCACCACGCATTTCACTGACAGAATCTTCTACAGATGCACTTTGCCACATTAAAAAAAGTAGCCTGTGTCCATCTTACATATCGGTGAGCACCGTCCCCACAACATAACTCATCCGGCTATTCATATCGAAACAGCGGGCAACAAAAGTGAGTACACCCCTCAGTGAAGATTGACATTTAATGGCAGGACGATCTGTTTCTATTCATTTTATCGTCCTATTATACAGCCGTGCAATTTTTTTTCTTAAATTCGGCGTGACCGCCTCCTCAGCTGGTCAAGTGAGGACCGAAAGCCTCCTCGAAGACCTCACATCTACGACTTCAGAACGCTTCACCTTGTTGTCTGCCAGTCTGGTAGAATTGTGCAGTGTGTGCGCGCGAGTGTGCGCGTGCTTTGCATTGCAATGAATGTTGCCTTGTACGTCATCTTTAGTGCCCTGTTTTTCCAAGCTCCTTTTATTATTGGGGGTGTCCAGAGGATCCAGAAAATCCAGATCCAGCCCACGCAGGCACGCACGCACACGTACACACGACCCCAGCCCTCCCGCTCCCCCGGCCCCCCTGTTTAGCAGGAGGTGTGAGGTGTAAAATGTGAGTGGAATGAATAACAAGCCGTAAATTTTCCACGCAGTCTTACACACACACACACACAGGCACACGCATACATGCACGCACATTGGCGTGCGCGTGCACTGGGTGTTATTTGATGGCTCTTGTTGGTTGCTGCAGCCGCCTAGTTCGGCCCCGCATTGCAGCCCCGCAAGGACGCGGGGAGCAGCGCGCCGCCTCCACGCGGCCATATTTCACGTCGAGGGTGCAGCCTCGACGTGTGTGTGTGTGTGTGTGTGTGTGTGTGTGTGTGTGTGTGTGTGTGTGTGTGTGGGTGTGTGTGTGTGTGTGTGTGTGTGTGTGTGTGTGTGTGTGTGTGTGTGTGTGTGTGGGTGTGTGTGTGTGTGTGTGTTTGCGCGCGCGAGGAGGATGGAGGTCGTGTGCGTGTGTATGTGCCCGCGCGTGATTGACAGGCGTCTCGGTGCGCTAATTGTAAAAACGCGCACGAAGCAGCTCCGGCCCCCCCCCCTCCTTAGGGTTCGCGCCGACCTGAAGCAAATCTTCATAATGGGACGGAATATTTTCGTCAAGATTTTCTTGATTTATTATCTGTCCCCAAATATGTAATCAATTTAATTGACTTCAGCAGCAACTGGGGGGGGGGGGGGGGG
>CAAKHF010011722.1:0-13695 GCA_901007745.1 Hippocampus kuda
AATCGAGCCGGGATGTGACAAAGGCATGAATTACTGTCTCAAAGTGTTCATGAGAGAGGAGAGGTTTTATTTTGACCAGCTGTCTGAGGTGAAAGAAGCTGGATTTAACAACAGCACCAATTTGCCGATCAAGTTTGAAATCACTGTCCAGTT
The DNA here is from genome assembly GCA_901007745.1 of Hippocampus kuda. Classification (NCBI taxonomy): domain Eukaryota; kingdom Metazoa; phylum Chordata; class Actinopteri; order Syngnathiformes; family Syngnathidae; genus Hippocampus; species Hippocampus kuda. Next base: position 154 of record CAAKHF010011722.1, read on the forward strand.
TAAGGCCCAAGTTTGAGACTGTTGACTTAAGATAAGGAGACAGGGGGCCCAAGTCTACAGGATGGGATGTACTAGGGCCACTGGGACCAAATACCTCTGTCTACTGGGACCAAATGTGAAGACCTCTGTCTTCTTTTCATTGAATTTCAAGAAATTTTGTGCCATCCAGGTTTTGATTTCTTCCAGGCAGGACAGGAGTGGTCCTAATGAGAAGGCGTCTTTTTTGCTCAGTGGGACATAGATCTGGCAGTCACCTGCATAGCAGTGGAAGGGAATACCATGTTTCCTTAAGATGGAACCCAATGGGAGCAGATACAGCGAGAACAGCAGAGGCCACAGAATTGAGCCCTGTGGAACACCACATGACAGGGAAGCAGTGCGTGACTCAGAGCAGCCAAGGCTGACACAAAAGGTTCTGTCAGCCAAATAGGACCTAAACCACTCAAGAGCACTACCGCTAATGCCCACCAAGTGCTGCAAATGAGTCAGCAGAATACTGTGATCCACTGTATCAAATGCTGCGGTTAAGTCCAATAAAACTAGACACACGTGGTCTCCATTGTCATTTGCCAGGAGGATGTCATTAGAAACGCGTAACAGGGCTGACTCCGTGGTATGCATCGTCTTGAAACCTTGAAACCTTAACATACATTTGTCTCATAGTCGTGACTACCATGACACCAATTACTGTCCTACTTTTCTATTTCAACAAAGCTTTGATGGCGTCTTAATTCAGAGAAAGCACAAAAATAGCTGGGGATAGGCTTCGCAGAAATACAAAATAGATGAATTTGGGCATAATAAACCACAAATATATGGGGGGGGGGGGTGCTGTATATCATCCAGCTTTTAAAAAAATCTATATACAGCTTGACTCAATTCCAATAATCATGTCTGGAGTTTGCATATGCGGACATAAAGGAACGGAGGGGAGTGTTGCGTTCCTCTTCTCTTAGGTGGATATAGTTTCATCGCTCATTCGGTTTGTGCACTCACCGCTGTGCTGGCTTCCGGCACTGCCAGCTGCTGGCCCACCGTGGAAGGGCTGCGGCAGGTCATAGGGGTGAGGGATAGGGAATTGGTAGGGCAGAGGCAAAGGCCAGGGAGCTGCCCCGGGGTGGGGCAGAGGTGGAAGGGTGTCTTGATCTGAGGCGCCCCCACTGGAACCATCGTGGTCATGGAGCGATAGGTGAGTCATATCTGTGGGGCAGAAAAGGGGGGGAAAGGCATGTTTAGCCTGTTTTACTCGACAGCCGTTGACATACAATGCCGTGAAAAACTACTTGCCTTCTTCCCGATTTCTGTTCTTTGTATATTTATCACACACAGAGTTCAGTTCATCAAACCATTTTCATATCACACAGGCAACCCAAGGAAATACAAAATGCAGTTTCAAAATGCCAATTTAATTAATTTCGACAAATAAATAAAATAAAATAAAACCTACCTGTCCCTATGTGAAAAAGTAATTGCCCTCTGAACGTAATAATGGTTTGTGCTACCTTTGGCAGCAATAATTAAAATCATGCATTTGTGATAATTGGTGAATCTTTTACATCACTCCGGAGGAATTTTGGCACAACGTTCTTTGCACAATTGCTTCAACTGGAGGGTTTTATAGCATGAACTGCCCATTTAATGTCACGTCACAGCATCTCAATTGGATTCCAAAACAATTTGGGTTTTTTTCCAGTCATTCAGAGGTGGACTTGCTGGTGTGTTTTGGATCGGTGTCCTGCTGCATGATACAAGTGCACTTGAGTTTGCAGGTGCAAACTAATTGTTGGATGTTCTCCTTCAGCCTTTACTGGTAGACAGCGGAATTAATTATCCCATCAATCACAGGAATTCATCCTAGTCCTGAGGTACCAAAGCAGCCACAGACCATCACACTGCCATCACCATGCTTCACTGTTGGCATAATGTTCTTTTTAATCAAATGCTGTGCCATTTTTACCCCCGATGTAACGGGCCGCACATCTTTTATTTTCTAAAAGGCTTGCGCATCATCAAGATGTCTTTCGGCAAATGTGAGACGAGCCTTTGTGTTCTGTTTGGACAGCAGTGGTTTTCGCCTGGGAACTCTCCCATGAATGCCATTTTTGGCCAGTGTCTTTCTTATGGTACAGTTGTGAACACTGACTTGAACTGAGGCCAGCGAGGTCTGGAGTTCTTTGGGTGGTGTTTTAAGGTTCTTTTGCAGCCTTGTGGATGAGTCGTCGTCGCACTCTTGGAGTAATTTTAGCTGGTTGACCATTTCTCGGAATGTTTCCTATTTTTCCCAGTTTTCCCCATTTGTGGATAATGGCTCTGACAGTGGTTTGCTGAAGCCCCTGAGGTGTGGAAATGACTTCGTAACCTTTTCCAGACCGATAGATTTCATTCATTATTTTTTCTAATTTCGTCTTGAATTTCTTTGGATAATAGCATGATGCGTATGTTTCTTGAGATCTTGTAGTCTACTTCACTTTGTCTGACAGATTCTATTTGAGATTTCTGGATCCAACAAACATTGGTGCTATGGTGTTGCTTGTTAAAGTGAACTCAGATTTCCCAAAACTGTTGTTAGTCTCTGTTAGTTTGTGATTTAACAAGGGGAACAAGTACTTTTTCACATTGGTACATTGGGATGTTTTTTGCATCTTGATGAATTTCATTTGCATTTCGAAACTGCATTTTGTATTTCCTTGGGTTTCAGTCTCAGTGTGATATTAAAATTGGTTTGACGAACTAAAGCCTCTGTATGTGATAAATATGCAAAGAACATAAAAATCAGGAAGGGAACAAATAGTATTTCACAGCACTGTATACGCTCATAATTGTCAATCTATATCATTGTCATCTTATGTCAATGATATAGAAATAGGTCAAAAATTCACGATGTCACCTTATCGATTTTTTTTTAAAAATTTTTTAAGTCTACTGAACATGTTTTACTGGAGAATTACATTTCCACTTACTGCCACAGAGGTCTCCAAAAACATAGTAGCACTGCTCAGAAAAGGTGATCTTGTTGACAGTATGTCGGATGTAGCCAGCCTTCAGAAGGTTGCTGGCGTATTTACGCGCTTCTCTGCGATCTGTGAAGCCTTCCACATGATGGAAGAGCCAATCCACCACATCAGAGCCTAATGACAGAATAGAACAACATTGTTTCAAACTCAACTGAAAGATTCAAAAGTGTGGCTTGGAAGGCAGAAAAAAAATTGACATGTCTTATTTTCCAGACAATACCAATGAAGGCGTTAGCGATGGTGATCTTCAACCACATCCTGTCTCGCACTTCCAGGCCTGACTCTGGACAGGCCATTGCCTTGGCAACTGTTGCCATGTCACTGTGAATGGAGAGGTGGAAGTCATCAAATCCTAGGAAGACAAGAAAAGATATGTATGCATCAACATAGACTCCCATCTTAAGCGGTATTCACACAAGATTTTGTTTGTGGTGTATTGGAAATGACCAACACAGCACAGCACAGCAAACACTTAAGGCTGTTTTGCACCCTACACTTAGCACAGCGCAGTGTGCCGTCTTTATTGTCGGAGCTGCTGTTCCGCAACGGCGCTGCATCGTTGTGTGATAGGTGGCAGCACGCAAGATGGGCGCCTGCACTAATGGGCGACACATTGCAAAAAGTTCAACTCGGCAGCAAGGCACTGTGACAACACCTCGCCGGATCCATTAAGAGAGATGTTGGTGCAATGATTTCTGAAAGCCAACAGGACGATATTGGTACACTGAAAAGAGCATTAAGTAAATTAGTGAGGTGTTTAAGTAAACTGAGCTCCGGAACACTTAACACGTGGCGTATGTTGTAAAGAAGGCAGAGCTAAGGACAGAGCTGTTCACTACTTTTTACGTACCAGGCTGGTTGAAAATGGTAACAATTTCTGATGTGAGCATTTCAACCATTACAAATGTTAGCTTAAATTCAAATAGAGCAGGGGTGTCAAACTTATTTTTGTCACAGGCCACATTGTAGTTACGGTTTCCCTTGGAGGGCAGTTATGAATTTTGAGAAACCATATAAATGTTTCATCACCTCCACATATTACATATACAGCGCACAACAAATCAATGGATAACTAGTTTTAAAATAAGAAGTCAAGAATAATGACTGTTATTGCAGATTACATATGACAATTAGAAATTTTGGTTCAGACTTTAGCAAGCATCATAGAACTTGACATGCTTGATTTGCTTTCACGGGCCACATAAAATGATGTGACGGGCCAGATCTAGCCCCGGGGCCTTGACTTTGACACCTGTGAAATAGAGCATGACCGCACAATACTCCACATCTCCTCGTCCTTGTTATAAGCAAACCCAAGTCTTCCGTTGTAAATTCAAACCAGTGGGAGAATGCACCAAGCTACTTTCTGTTCGGTTGCTTAGAAATCAATGCCAAATATGGATTAACTTGCGCTGGGCCGCTGTTGTCCTTGCACCGTCCCGCAGTGTGAAAACCAAATGGCAGCATGTCATTGACTTTAATCTACCCACCGACAATCGAGATTTTCGTTCGGCAAATCAAAAGTTTTCACATGACCCAGACTGTTGGAAAGTCAAGAAGAAGTGTTAGCAAACTCCCACTTTCCCCCTCATCATGTCTATTTGATGACAAATCCAAATAAACATTCAAGCTTCTTACACTACGTATTTGTTTGTTCTAATTCTGTCATCTTTAATCCCGCTTGGCTCTGGACTTTGTGGCTTGAACATCCTTGTTGTTGTGCCCACTCAACAGGGATTTTTCTACCAAGCGGATAATTCTTAACACACCTCATCCCACGCGATAAACTTTGCTGATTTTGGTCAGAATGGGGGAAACAATTTACTGTCACAGTTTAAGCATTCACATTGTTCCTCTTTCAAACTTTCGACGCATACACTGGTCTGTTTTAGAAATCATAGATATGTGGTTTGCTGGGACCCCTCCTGTATCTGGACAGAAAGCCTGGTTGGATTAAACTAGTTTTGTTTAACTTGGATTTAAATCTTGACAAATCTGTTCAATAGCAGCGAGGACATAGCGAACTCAATGTCCTCCCTAAAAGCCAAATAGAGACATAGCGTTCCTCTCAATTTATTTTTTGTTTTGTGCAAGACTTGTGGGGTGACAAAGCTTATTGTTTTTTGCCCTTGATGGGCCTTATAAACTCCCAGTTAGGTTGGTAATTCCTTCATTATCCTAAATTAAAGAGCATCATCTTCCCTCCAAAATGCCTGCTGGGAGTAGTAAGAAGTGTGCAGCAATGACCTACTGGAGTGAATCTTTTCTGAGGTCAAAATAACAAAATGGGTTCTCTTTTAAGGTTTTCATAGTTGAACTGCTTTCTGAATGGACACTTTGTTTATTTCCTGAATACACCAACTATGTGTTGGGAGCGTGTATTAAACAAAAATCATATCCTTTTCGTAGTTGAATTTTTGCATCAGATTGCATCATGTCTTTTTTTCATGCTAGTGGGGGGGGGGGGTTGACTCATGCAATCTGAGACCACTAAAACTCTTAGCCTAAACTCTTTCACCTTTATTCTTAAAGTGTTAAACGTGGCATGATTACAAATTCAAGCCTAAACATAGTACAAAAGAATTCCACCTTTAAAGTGGATCTAGAACTCACGGGAACAAAAAAGGTTTATAAGAATAAATCTGGACACGCAAGTTTTACATGACAAGGAGAAATCATCTCAAAGGATGAAAAATAAAATGCCCCTCCTCAATATAAGCGGGGAGATAAAAGTTGTGAGTTACGACTGACTTTTGACAAGGGTTATTGAACAGATGGGACGCTAGCTCTAAAGCCGAATGCAGTAAAACGCTGAACACAGTAAAATCTGGAGAACAGACTAGTTGCTGGAATGCAGTGAGAGGGATGGGCTCACCAAGATTTACTAACATGTCTGAGGGGGATACTCAACGTGATATGGCTTTATAAGTCAGGGTGTGAAGGAGACAAGTCTTTCTAAGTGGGATGATATTCAGATGTTAAAAAAGAAAGAAAAAAGAATGGCTTTGAACTCTGCGGCACTAAATTGTAGTCCTCAAGGTGTCAATGTGCAATTAAACTAGGCATACATATTATGCAAACCATTAGTTTCATAAACTGTACATCCATCAAGACTTAGTACACCCAATCAGGTGTTCTATAATTCATATTCATACATTACTTTCAATACCCCATCCACTTTACAATAAAATCACAAATATTACTATGACATAAGTAGACTACATTCACTACATCCCACATAACATGCAACATCATAATCTTCATTTTTTTGTAGATTTGTTTTTTTTAAATTAGCTTTTGGGATTTCTTTTAAACTAACATTGTATGCAGCCTATCATGGGATTGTTGCTGACTCCGCATTGATTGCAGCTTAGTTATACTGGAAGGGGGATCCCTCCATCTGCAATCCCTTCACAATCATATCACATCAATTGTACCTAACACAGGATGGCCTTGCACATGGCGACCGGACTCACGTTCAGTTTCTGGGATGGAGCTGCTGATGGAGGAGCTGGTGGAAGTGACGGTGCTCATGGAGGGGCTCATTCCGTAGGCAGGATACACTCCAGTCATTGCTGCAGTATGCGACACCCATGCTGCAGGGTCAATGGGTCGAATTGGCTCACCTGAAGGATCAAATGTAAGGTTGGTTCATCTCAAGCCAAAGTAGGCAAACATTCAAAAGAAGGCTTTGGACTGAGTTGCAACGTCCATGTTATTACAGTGCCTGACAGCATTGATTAAACCATGGCGCTGCGGCCATTAAATGTGCTGTGAGCCAGCAGGAGGAAATGAATCCAGTTTCACTTCATTATTCATAAAACTATTACTTGTATGATACTAATAATGTATTTTTATTCATCTATGTCAGTGACATTTAGTGACAAATAGAACAACAATTAAATGCTTTTCCACTACCACCACATATCATCACTATTTCAGTATATAAACTTTGGGTGACATTTTTGTTTGGTGTGGTGTTGTGGAATTTTTGGGATAATGTTAAATATTTGCAGCTTGGTTCAATAAATGTCAGGAAACACAGCCACAGTGAAGAAACCAAAAGAAAATGTACTCACTTCTCGGCAGAGCAAAGCAGCTCCGTGGGTTTGGGTCCCAGCACTTAGCCACAGTTAAAGTTATGGGACTGGTAAGAAAAACAGATGCAACATTTTGCACATTTAGTGCGACATTAACTATGCACTGTGAGAACACTGGTGAGTTCCTGTTACCCGGGCTTGTGTACGATGTCACGAAGCACTCGAACTGCATCATCATTGCTCATGTTCTCAAAATTGATGTCGTTCACCTGCAGGTAACCCCAAAACAAAAGAACCTGCTGATCATTTTTTCATTTGCTTCGTTGTAGTAGTACTTAGTAGGGTTGAAATTGGTCAAACACAATCTTACATATTATTTCCTTAGTACACTACATTACCGTACATTACATAAACTAAAAATGTGGATTTGGCTGTTGAGCGGCTCTTGTTATTCGGTCAAATGCCAGTTTTCTGTAGAGGTACAAATTAAAAAAAAAAAAAAAAGAAAAAGAAAAAGGGTATTCTATTATGAGCAAACTTAGTAAAGACTGACCAAACAAGACCAGTCCAAACATAAAAAATGTCAATGAAGAAGAAAGCTCAGTGGAAATCTACCCAATAACACTCTGGCACCCACGGACTCACCTATTAGCAGATTTGTTTTTCAATCATTTCTAATCCGCATATTCTTGGAAAGGCGCATATTCTTAGAAAACGCTTATTGGCGTTATATTCCCGGTTACTCAAGATTTTTGGGGGGGTTAAATAAATAATAATTTTAAAAAGGATGGACCCACCCTCCCCCCAATGCGATTATAATGTCCATCAATTATAGGCAGTGTTTCACTATTTGCGGACCGCTCCTAACCACACCCCACCCTTGCAAATAGTGAGGATCGATTGTGTAAACACAAGTTGCATTAGTATGATATTTAGACACGATTATCAGACATTGTGACCAAGGAAAATCCAATTGTCCTGGAATATATTCAAATGAATGACAAACACCACAAAACCAGGCATCTTCCAATTCTCTCACAACAAAAATATTTTCCCTTCCGATGAGGACATTACAAACAGGCCAACTGCCGCATGGTTCCTAAAACGTTTGAAAACTTGCACAGCCTCAGCAAGTCGTCAGTGGAATGGTAATTAATTGCCAGCGCTCATTAAAGTGAATATTTTGAGATTCATACCCTCGCCTTTTTGACTTGCATATTCTTGGACTATGGCTAATGAAGTACTAGCAGGTAAACACTTTTACATACAGCCATCTTGAGCAAAAATGAAACAGTCCAGTGCCATAGAAGGTGGCATCATGACTGACAGGGATTGAAAATGTAAGAATAAATAATGGACATGGGGCAGGGAAGCCACAATCCACAAGCATCCATAGAAAAACCATGATGAGCTTTTGTTGAGAAGTTTTGACTGCTTTCACATGACTTAACCCCAGTTGCTGGCGCGGAACACAAATCTGACAGACACTGTCCCACACGCGCATATCAAACTCCCAGGTATGGGCCGTCCCATTTTTAAATTTGCACAATGTGCATGCAACAAACACAGCCACACACCTGCAACAGCATGTCCCCTGGCTCAATGCGTCCGTCAGCAGCTACAGCTCCGCCCTTCATGATAGAGCCGATGTAGATCCCTCCATCTCCTCTCTCGTTACTCTGGCCCACAATACTGATGCCCAAGAAGTTGTACTTCTCTGAAAAAAATGCATATTTAATGTTAGGACCACCATTGAGTACTACATGCATACAAAAGTCAGGTACAGTGAGCCCCCGTTTATACCAGGGATACTTTCCATACCCACCATAGACATAGCCATTTTAAAGATATAGAGTTGCACCCCTCCTGCATGCTTTAAACACATCTAAACTTATTAAAACACACTTTTAAGTATGCCTCAGCGCCTGTTCTCATTCCCTTGCTTTCACAGTTCTTCAAATAAGAGCTTCAAGCAGTTTGTCACTCCCAGACGAAGATTACTGTCAAACTGCTACACAAAAGAAGAAAGGGTTCCGTCAGTCGTCATCTGTACCTCTGGGTAAAAAACAAAAAACAAAAAGGACGTTTCGCTTCTCTCGCAGAAGCTTCGTCAGCGGTAGACAACTCTGAAGTCTCCGTGAAGACTCCAGGAAATTGCTCTGCGCTAAGTCTTCATGGAGACTTCAGAGTTGTCTACCGCTGACGAAGCTTCTGTGAGAGAAGCAAACGTCCTTTTTGTTTTTTGTTTTTTACCCACAGGTACAGATGACGACTGACGGAACCCTTTCTACGACTGGCAAGTCAAAGTGAAAAAAAAGGTCGAATGACAGGTCGCATGTCGAAAAACATTTCAGTCAAGTTTTCGTATCTCAAAGCACCACCGTAGTAGAATGGCGTAAAAATGAACTGTTGGCTGGACTTCTTTCCTGGAGGTGGCACAGCCCACAGAGAGTGTGGGAGAATGCTGAGAGATGCTGCTGCGGCGCTGAATAGCCGATTAAGGCTTGTTGTTGTTGGCACTTGCATCACGCACAGTAAAGGCGACTTGAGCAGTAAAATGATGACATCTGACAACTCCGACTGATTAAACGTGATTTTGCACACCAGAAGTAGTCTCAATGGGATAGGGTGACGACAAGCCATATCACGAAATGCTCACTTGAGCCAAATGGAAAACAGGCAGACAAAGGAAAGGGTTCGGCTTAAAAGGTAAAGCAGTTAAGGGGTTCAGAAGTTGTTGGGCCGGGCGTGGATTTCGGTCTGCAATCCCGCTCAGACCCCCACAAATAAAGGGGAAGGTGAGGAAGGCGGGGGTGCTGCAGCACAACTGGGCCACTGGATTGGGCAAGACCAACTGCCCTGAACTGGCGGGCTTCCTAACCCGTGCTGATTTATGGCATTGCCTGAGCCGGCTTTATGACCTTCAATTCCCGCTGGACGATCCCAGAGAGACGACTGGAAAAGAGGCAGAAATGTTTTCCGACATGATCTCTCTCAGCTTGGATAGGGGAGAACTGCAACATGTGCCAAACTAAACCCAGCTCTCTTTTACAGTCCATCCTACAGAAGGCTTAGGTGCCAGCTGATATCATACAGAAAGATGCTTGCAATGAAATCCATAATTTATTTTCAGCTGTGCTTTTACATGAATAAAAATAGTCAGCTGAGCAACTGCTTAAGGCTTTTTTTTTCTTAGAACCTCCAGTTTCTTTTCCATTCCTGTCCAGCCCTAAAGTATCAAATTAAACAACCAAATAAATCTTTTGTTCTCTGCCTTTTACTGAAAATGTGGGGAGATATAAATTAGTCACTTGTGAATCCACCTCGTGAGCGCAATTTATTTGCGGTTTGGACATGGAGGGGCAATTACCCCCTGTCCTGGAAGAGTCTTCAGTAACATAGCAGATTTGCTGCAAAAAAAAAAAAAAAAAAAAAAATCTTCCCTGCATCCATGATGTGAACCGTTTTATCCTCTGAAGTGTCGTGCTGGAGCCTATTCCGGCTGGCTTTGGGCAGTAGGCAGGGTACCCCCTCAACTAGTTGTCAGCACTCACAATCGTCAAACTTCAAGGGAATGAGAGGAGCCGCTTCCATTGGTCGGCTGTGTTCACCCCCTCAATGGCGCCCACGTACACTTCTAACTGTACCGTCTATGAGAACACCAAAAAAAAAAAAAAAAATTCCACCCATGGACATAGTTAGACTGCGCTTTGTGCTAGACTTGCGCTGGGCAACAGAAATAGGGCCCATCATCACATGAGAGATACAGTGAGTCGGTGGTTGCCTGGATGCAACCTTTAGCTCCACTTCCCCCCTCCCCCCCAGTCACCGTGGTAATACAATCCATACTATGCATTGGCACGAGACAGACAAAACCTCGACAAAACCAAATAACATTAAAGTGAGGTCAACGAATGGATAATGAGAGTACTGTAACTATTGGTGCATTTTGACAGAAGATTGTCAGAGACATTTTATCAGGACACTTTGGAATTGTTTTAAATTGTATAATTCCTCTTTTGACCTTTGGCGTTGAGCAAAAAAAAAGAAATTCTTCATTCATCTATTTCCATGGCCATAGTGGCTCTGAATATATTTTTACAGTGTGCTGCTGGTCCATTATCAAAGCTGGCACTGCAAAGTGTGTTTCCTTTTTCTCACAGATTAGACGTGGCTGTCATCAGCTTAGAGGGAAAAGAGTGGGCGGCTACACGGTTCACAACAGAGCGGACGCAGACGGCCAGCTTCACCCAAAACAACTCCCAGCGTCGGCTCATCAGGGTGGGGTCCCGGAAACAGGGGCTCGCCTGGAAGATGGATCAAGGACTCCAGCTGAAGACGACCAGGCGTCAGAATACATCATTAAACATGGATACATTTTGGGGGACGTATCAGCATTGTCTTTGATTGATTGATTTTACATCTTGTGGAATTGTACTTCTACTTGGCTGTATCCTAAATTTGAAATCCATCCACTTTCTGTTGCACTCTACTCATAATGGCTGGAGTCTATCACGACTAACTTGTTGGGTGACTTGTTGCCAGTCAATAACAGAACATATATTGACAAACAACCATTCATGCTCACATTCCCTTTTAATCTTCAACATCCCTCTATAGACCTCGCTTTGTGAACTTTGTGTTGTGAAGGGATCATTGAGAAGATTGGTGCATATTTTCATCACTTGACATTTTCACCTATAAATTGACCTTGAAATTGACCTTGTAGCCCACGTGACATGACCAATATTTTTCGTGAACTTTAATCCCTCACATCTTCTCTAAAACATATACAAGTTTGAGACATTTATTTTTCGTGTAGCAGCAATGGGGACTCAAAGTAGCCACCCTCTCAAATTTACAAAGAATATTCAATGAGTACGCAATGAATGGCAAATAACCCTAACCTTTGGAAAGCTTGACGACTGTGGAAAGAAAACAAAAGAGTGATTGGGTTGGAGGGCGCCTGGGGGAAATGAAAGTTAGAAAAGTGAAAGAGACATAAATAGCAGCATACGCCTACAGAAAGACACCGACGCAACCCCCCAGGATGACACAGTGCACGTTTCTGGAAACAATGGGTGACGTGAGCGAGGACGTTAACTGTTCAGGTGAACCATCAGAATGACGTCACACGTATGTCATCAGTGTGAAGCGGCCCAACATCTACTGATGTACATACATACCCTGCATCAAGCTGGCTTTTTATTCATGAGACACCAAGACATTGTTTGACTTTCTCCTTATCCTGGCCACGGAAACACAATGAGAGGAGACGGAGCAAGTCCCGCGGCCGTTGTCGTCACTGCGCTGCTTGGGCTTCCTGTACAGGTCAGGAAATTTAAAAAAAAAAAAACGACCAACTTGACTAATGTCAAGTTTGTTCTAAAGCTGTGCCCTGCAATACGACCACGTGTGTCTTCGCACATTGAGCAGAACAATGCGCAAAGGAATTGTGGGTGTTTTTTTCCAGCGCAGATGTAAGAGCTGAGAGTGTGAGAAAATACCGGCACCCTTTCTCTGAGCAGACATCTGATCAGGCGATGGCTCTTTGGACTGGTAATCTGAACTCGGTGGTCACAACAAGGTACGAATCTTACACAAAGATGCTAGAAGACTGTAACCAAACAAAAGCAAAGCTCCCGGGAGTTTCTTAATTCATGTTTGCAAACATCCATCCATTTTCTGATCCGCTTATCCTCACAGGGGTCCTGGGGCGTGCTGGAGCCAATCCCAGCTGTCTTCGGGCAGAAGGCGGGGGGGACACCCTGAACTGGGCCCACGTAGATGAACAACCATCCACGCTCACACTCACGCCTATGGACAATTTAGTGTTCGACCAGCCTGCCATGCATGTTTTTGGATTGTGGTAGGAGACTGGAGTACCCGGAGAAAACCCACGCAGGCACAGGGAGAACATGCAAATTCCACACAGGAAGTTCAGAGACGGAATCGAACCCGGTACTTCTGTACTGTTAGGTTGACACGCTTACCACTGATGATTCGGTTTGGGACCAACGGGTGGCACTGTAGGGCTCCCCCTGCAGCTGCACACCTGTTGGTCATTAGGCAATTAGTGCTTTAAAAGGACTCCCGCCCGACCACTCATTGTCGGGTCATTGGTGCTGGTGCTCTTTGCCCCTGTCATGTTTGTTTGTTGCTGTTTGTTCCTGTCAGGTTTGTTTTGGTCATGTTTTTGTTATTGAGAGTTTTTAGTTTCTGCCATGGGTTTTGTTTGTTACTTTGGATTCATTTTGTTCTGTGGACTTTGTTTTGGATTTAGTTTTCTATGTACACCCTGCTCCTCCCTCCTGCCTGCTTTTTGGGGTCCACCACCACCTCGCTACGTGACACATCTTAACCCACCGCAAGCAGCTAAGCAGCATTCTCACCACACGCTCCTACAACAGCGCTGACTGCGACACAGACCACTCCTTGGTCGGCTGCAAGATCCGACTCCAGCCCAAGAGGCTGCACCGAGCCAAGCC
>CAAKHF010011724.1:0-12346 GCA_901007745.1 Hippocampus kuda
GTGTGTGTGTGTGTGTGTGTGTGTGTGTGTGTGTGTGTGTGTGTGTGTGTGTCGGGGGTGGGCAATTAGTAGTTTTCCCAAAACTGCAATCTGATTATTCAATTAGAGATAAAACCACTGCCTTTTTTTTGTTTGTGGTGTTCAATATCCTTGGACAATTTTCAAGATATTTCCACGAATTAAACTGTTATTTTAAATTCCTCTTAAATATGAATCCCTGATGTGAACAAGCCACTCAGAAGAACTCAAAACGCTTTTTAAAAGCAGCAATTTATTTTTTTTTTGTTTTTGCCAATATGCACTCACAGGCCACAGCTTTGGTGTACTAGCACAAATATTAAAATGTTGAAATGATTAGTTCTGATTAAAAAGATGGATTTTAATCTTGAGTGATCTTTACTCAGACATTTGGAAACTATCTTTTTGTTGTTGTTGCACTGACATTCGTGTCTGTGTATTTCAGCTTTTGTATTGTCGATTGTTTGTTTTGTGCAGTGGTTGTGTTTTGTTGTATTTTGGATTTTGATTGAAATAATGTTTTTTGTCATTGTCTTTTGTTGTGACATGTTCATGTTAGTATGAAAAAATAAGTTATGTTCAGTTTTGATTCAAAGATGAACAGTACAACCAAAACAATGTAAATATCCAGTGTGTGTGTATGTGTGTGTGGAGATTGAGGTAAATTGATTATGGGGAAAGTTGAGCTCACACCTTGTTGCTAGGCAACCATTAAAAAAATTAGTACTGTACCAGTATATTACTTTTTTTTTTTTTATGGAGGGAAATCTACATTTCATGGAGTCTGCGAAGGTCAGGGCCACGTGGCAGAAGTTGTAAAAGGTTTAAAAAAAAAACAAAAAAAAACCTTTTCACCCATGAAAGTACAATAAATGTACTTTATCATAAGGTTCATATTGTTCATGTTAATTTTTTTTTGGGGACATGCCAAAACTGTTTTGTTGACACTCAATCTGCTTGTTTGTCGGAGGTGTGTGATTCTTAACTGGTCTGTCTTAGAAGGAAGAAAAATAGGTAGAACCCCCGGAAAATAGCGACTTCAAACTGCAATAGATGAAGTTGCGATCACAACGATCGAGTGAAACCACAATAGCCGAACAGCAAAGTAGCGAGGGAACATTGGATCTCATTCGATTGTACAGCTGTACCTAATCTTGAGGCCATAAGAGGCATATGGAATGCACAATTATTGATAAGAAGTATACCGGTATCAATCAAAAGTCCTGTCCCTGGCAGTGATAGATATACTATCTGTGAATAATCACCTGACACACTGATACGTAAAACACACAGATGATTTGCAGAAAGGATATATATCAAAGTGGCAATATGAACAACCAAGAATGTATGAAACAATGACATACAAGATGATGAGCAACAGGAAAATAGCTGGCGGCAGTTCTTTGATTTCTATATGCATCGGCTATTGTTGCAAAAAAATAAAGGGGGTATCTGAATCACATACAGTGCTGAGTAAAAGTCTTCAACTACATTACATTTGTTGTTTGTGCTAGGCCATAATGATCATTAAAACTTGAATTCCACAATAGTAAATAGAGCGCAGACCGCCACCATGGATAAAGGATTAATAAACGTGTAAACAATACATAGGGCTTTGCATTTGGGTTTCTTTGACCATATGTTGTTAGTTAGCAGGCTACTTCCTGGTTGTTGGAAGTTGGGGAAACAGACGGGAGGATGAAATATTCTGTGGGAATCCTAGTGATTCACATGCGAATAAAAAAAAAACATGCACTCTTACCAGGTCATTATCAAAAAGGATGGAGGTAATAAAATACAGTATAATATATTGTTGAAATGCAATTGTTTGCAAAGTTGTGTGACTCATTTGTGTAAATCTGCCGTGGTCCCATTCGTTCATGTTGTAGAAGTCATATTAGCCACTGTTGTGAAAAAGGCTCATAAAAACAAAGCTGGTGGTTGCACAGAACTGGATGTGTTTCCAGTTCTGATCATTCTAATTATGATAGTCATATGATAATGTTTGCTCTAACTTAACCAAACTGAACTATTTTCCATCAACATGAGTAATCACGAGGGCTGCTCAAGCCCAGCAGTGATGCATTCCAAACCAATAAGTACCATGTCAAAGGGTTTTGGGTTGTTTTTTTTAGGGTTGGGGTGGGAGGGCATATTACTTTCATCATGACAATTGATAAAAATCATAAATTGCTATTTGCTGAACCCTAAAAATATATTGAGGTCCGATTATTGAAAGTGTGTTGATTTTTGGACAAAATCCTACTTAGATCCTTGGAAAAGCGGAGCCCTGACTGCTTTATATAGTCTTTAATTTATTGTATGTCATAAAAACAGCGAGTTCTTTCATATTACACTATATTGATACTAAATTGAGTCACACAAGGAAATAATTCTGAAATCACTAGCAGCTGTTTTCAGTACGGTACGCCTGAGCCATCGAGACATATTTGCTCCATCAGTCCAGCGTTCCAAAACCAGATTCTTAATAACGTCTTGCCTTTGTCTCTTTCCAAATCACATGGCAGTCCAACACAGGGAAAAAAATCCAAACAAATAAAAAACAGTCGTCCCATTCCTTTTGCGTCTTCAGAATTACTCTTCAGATAACTCGAAATGAATTAGTTATCTTTGGGGGAAAGAAAAATAAAAATCTTAAGATATGTTTTAAACTGCTCTTTTCATTGACACGTATTGATTATTAATAAAAATGGACAAATAGAAGTAAAGTGACTCAAGAATAACAAACAAAAGTCAAGTTCATGTAAATAGGTTTAGGTTTCCTGCAAGACCTAATTACTGTGACACCCTCAGTCCTCACGGTGCAGAACATCAGTCACATGTGCTCACTCACAATTTAACAGGGGCCCCACGTAGTTCCCCTTGAATGCTCGATTTAGCGCAATCATTGCAAAGGAGGACCACGATAACAACCTGATTCATTTGGTCAGGAGGAAAACCGGGATGAGAATCAAACTCTTGACGGCTGTAACTAAAATGCTATGCCCCCTCTTCAAATTAATCTGATCAACTGCCACTGAAGATCCTGCCCTCGCCTCATGTTGGACTGGATCTTCACTGCGTACCTTAAATGCTCAACTCCAATGCAAGTTGTTGACTATCAGGTTACTGTTGTAGTTTTATGGATGTACCGGGAGCAATTTGATCTTCATCCAAACTATGTCTACACCAAAGGTCCTCTCGTGGTTGTAGGATGTCGATGAGAAGAATGACAAGTTTAATATGAGCGGCTGAAATAGTTCATCATAGATTGCCTTTTTAACGCTATCAAAACAAACTGCTTGATGCAGGCATTATTGAATGCATTTAAATTCATGATGTCAAAATGGGAAGCAAATTCTTACTTGAATAAATGAAGGTTTAAAAAAAACAAAACAATTCTAACGAAAGATAGGCCTCAGCAGAGACTTGAGCATGCGGAGTGTGCTTACATGCCAGAGCAATTTGGTTTCCAATCTGGATATGTTGATCCAGTCTTTAAAAAGAGAAGTACCAGTACATGGAGAGTTTTACATGCACATCTGCTTTCAACCGATGTCATGAAAGGATTCCTATCTGGGCGGCTGGTTAGTGCGTCGGCCTCACAGTGCTGAGGTGCAGGGTTCAATTCCAGCTCTGGCCTCCCTGTGTGGAGTTTGCATGTTCTCCCCGTGCCTGCGTGGGTTTTTTCCGGGTATTCCTGTTTCGTCCCACATTCCAAAAGGCCGCTTAATGGAACACTCTAAATTGTCCCTAGGTGTGAACGTTAGCGCGGATGGTCGTTCGTCTCTGTGTGCCCTGCGATTGGCTGGCAACAGGTTCAGGGTGTCACTCGCCAACTTCCTGAAGACAGCTGGGATAGGCTTCAGCACTCCCCGGGACCCTTGTGAGGATAAGCGGATCAGAAAATGGATGGATGGATGGATTCCTATCTGAATCTTATCCACGTGTGATGGAACCCAGACTCAAACAACCTGTGTCTCTTATATCATAGAGCAAAGCAAGCAACATTTTTGCTCACGTTGGAAGCAACGCAGAGATGAAGAAAAAGCAAACAATCAGCAAAAAGCAAAAAGAGTTATCTGTCTACAAGATGTTTGATGGATGATGAAAAAAATAGAGCAAGTCGAGAAGCTCTCCGTCTGCAGTCTCCCGGAATCCCCTTTCAAAACACTTCAAAAGTTCTCCAACAGAAAGAGGAGATTTTGCCTCCTCAGTATCCGTTTGTGTGCATTGTTCTTGCTCAGTTTTGTCAACCAGAACTAAAGAGCTTGTTAAAAGAGTCGACTCCTCATGTTATATAAAGCCCAAATAATAAGGGAAGGGGTACAAGCCAAGATGAAAAGGGGACATGGGGCTTAAAATCAAATAAATCTCACCTGGATCCCTGGTAAATGCTGTCAGAGCACTCCTCATATTGTGCTCAAATTACTTCATTTGTTCCCTAAAACATTTTAATCCTGATTGACCTCAAACTTCCCGTGAACCAGGGCCCCAACAAAAGGCCGCCCACTGTCCTCGCAGTAAATCTGTTGTCTCCCTTCTGGGCCCTCAACAGGGGATCGTAGATCAGCACTGCTCTGCAGCTTGCTTCAATTTACTCAATTAACTCTGGTAAAGCATTTGTAAGTTCTACAGCTGTTGGTTTATTGTCAAGGACTAAAATGCACCCAAGCCAGTTCGGGAGCATGCGGTTGTGATGAGGTTCGCAAAGAAGGATCAGGTCAAACTCATTTTTTGTAAGAATACCCTTACTTTTTTTTTCGGTGGAAAAATACTGTAGAGTTTGACAATCAAATGACGTGAACATTGCATATCGGTTGTTGCAGTCCCAGCCGATATCTTCCTTGTGGGACAAATTGCTTTTATAAACGTTACTTTTAGATCGAGTACGATAACAAGCTTAACTAAGACATTTGGATGACAGAGTCCAACACACAATATGAATTACTTCCGCCGCTGCAGCTGTTTGACTTCCAACCAGCCTTTGCAAATAAAGTTCTCGGATGAGCTTAGCCACATGAAATGGGTTAGTCCCTCGGCCCGAATCGTATACAGATGACAAATCTCAAGAGGCTCACCGTAAATCATGACCACAACATGATTGCAATACGTACTTTTATCTATAAAATGACCTTGCCGCATTATGGCGTATAAAATATAGCGCGTGTTTCTCTCATCCCAGTTATCGCAAAATCTATGATATGATATGACCGAACTTAGATTTTCATATCTACGGCTAACCTGTGTTGAATGAATCAAATGGAAAGTGATGTGAGGAATGTCAAGTATACAATAAGGAGGATGCTAATATTAACCAGGTGGCGGCTGCCATCATCGTAAAACATTCGACCAGCACCATGTGTGCCCATATATTAACAAGTGAGGCCAACTACCTTTCAGTTTAACATCTGCAACGCAAGATGACATTCATTGTGCTTTAAAATAAGATGAGGACAAATGATATTTTTCCTCTGTCAAGCTAATAGGCTACCTGCAAGCTTGGCTGTACAACGCGAGGTCTCACCTTTGCGGTGGACGTTGGGAGGCTCGTGTACTATTTTAATAGCTCGAAAGTTGATTTGATCAAATAGTACTGGTGGGATAATGTTGGAGTTATGGAATTATGTCAGTAACAAACAATGGCAGAAAAAAAAGGTCATTGTATTTATGGGGATTTAACATTATCACAATTTTGTGGGAACAATCCGGTTGTTATAATGAAGTTTACATTATGAAGGTGTTTGTTGCAAGTAAAATCAGGAATTTCAAAATGATTTACTTTGAAATGTGAACGTTATAGGGGTGGAAACGTAAACAGGGTACATTGAAAAAGGGTTCGGCGACATGTGTACACATCAATCCATCCATCCGTTTTCTAATCCGCATCGTTATCACGAGAGTCGGGGGAGCGCTGGAGCTGTCTTTCGGCGGTAGGCGGGGTACACCCTGAACTGGTTGCCAGCCAATCGCAGGACACACATAGACGAACAACCATTCGCGCTCACACTCACACCTTGGGAAAATTTAGAGCAGGGGTGCCAAACTCATTTCACATTGTGGGCCACATATGGCCACGGTAAATTTCAAGTGGGCCGGACCATTAAAATTATATCATGCTCTGCTATAAATAACCAAAATAATATATTTTTCCTTTGTTTTGGTCTAAAGAAGGGCGGCCCGGTAGTCCAGTGGTTAGCACGTCGACTTCACAGTGCAGAGGTACCGGGTTCGATTCCAGCTCCGGCCTCCCTGTGTGGAGTTTGCATGTTCTCCCCGGGCCTGCGTGGGTTTTCTCCGGGTGCTCCGGTTTCCTCCCACATTCCAAAAACATGCATGGCAGGCGGATTGAACACTCTAAATTGTCCCTAGGTGTGAGTGTGGGCGTGCATGGTTGTTTGTCTGTGTGCCCTGCGATTGGCTGGCAACCAATTCAGGGTGTCCCCCGCCTACTGCCCGATGACAGCTGGGATAGGCTCCAGCACCCCCCGCGACCCTAGTGAGGATAAAGCGGTTCGGAAGATGAATGAATGAATGGTCTAAAGAAGCCCAATAACATTAGGAAAATGTTGAAATTTAATAAACAGATCTTTTACAAAACATTTCATGAAGCTCCTTAGATTTCCTTGGACACATGCGCAATTTACTTTTATCATTCACATATATGCATTGCAACTGATCCCGCCGATTGTAGAAAGGCACAAAGGCACAAAACTTTAACAAGTTATTGGTATTGAAAAATATAGTCATGCACTTTAAGATCAAACAAGATTTATAAAGAAAGGCATTTTTCAACCATTTACACATACAATACAATACAATACAATACATGCTGATGTGCATATACAATATAAATGTAATCCCTGCCTACACTTTACAAACTAAGGAGAGTACTATTAATGTGTAAAGAATGAGTATTCACATGTCCTTGATCGTGTCTGCTGTATTGGGTCTGTCTCAGTGACAAACTGAGCCTGCTGGTGTCTTCTTCTCTGATCAAAACAATGTTGGCTTCTACTCTGATCAAAACGATGTGTCCCCTAGATGTGATACCCCGTGAATTGCACTTCATTCTGTGTCTTTTATGCATTTTTTTCACTTTTAAATTATCCTACGGGCCTGATCAAACCTCCTTGGGGGCCAGTTCCAGCCAACGGGCCGTATGTTTGACACCACTGATTTCGAGTGTTCCATTAACCTGCCACGCATGTTTTTGTTCTGTGAGAGGAAACTGCAGTGCCCGGAGAAAAACCACACGGGCACAGGGAGAACATGCAAATGCCACACAGAAGGGCCGGAGTCGGTATCGCAACCTGCACTTGTACACTATGAGGTGTTGTGCTAACCAGTCGACTACCGTGCAGCCCATATTTAAAGATATATAAAACTGCAAAAAACAAAAAAATAATGAGACCACTTGGGAGTTACATTATGCCGTTTAAGTGTTACCTTTATTTTTTTTGAGTAGTGTGTGTATGAATGTATTATATATATATATATATATATATATATATATATATATATATATATATATATATATATATATATATATATATATATATATATATAGTTTTTATGTGATTTTCATTTAGATTTGTGCTGCAGAGACCAACTCTATTTTTTGTACAATGTACAATTTGGAATTAATTAAGGAGCCAGCACATAACATTTACATCTACAAAGATTTATGATCAGCGGATTTAATAAAACATTCTTGATGTGACACTAACACAAAAGAGATGAACTAAATGCAAATACAAAGTTGAACTCCCATTCAAAGTGTCATTAAAGCAGTAAATACTACTGCAGATGTTTTCCTTTATTGACAAGATGAAACGTAAGACAAAGTCTTTTGGGAGGCTTTAAGTACAAATTCCCAGCTAATGATATTCCCCGTGGAAAGAATTTAATTTATTCAAGTTAATGCGCCTTATTGTCTTTTCAAGGTGTATTGCACGGAATTACCAAAGAAATTTAATTGTTAATCCATCTGCTTTGAAACAACCGAGATCTTGTTCAATAAGCTCTGAGTCAGCTTGATCCAATTACACTAGAACGGAGACATTTGTAATCATTTGCCATCACAACACCCCTGCAAACGACACACATACACGTACAAAACCGGCTTATGCTATTTGGGAGGAAAGCATGAAACTTGTGCCTGGTGCGCACCTGGGTAATACAAACAGGTTGAAATGAAGTAGTGACCCAAGAGGCTTTGAGGTCAAAGGGGTCTCACTTTAAGAAATGTCAATGACACGTTCACCCGAGGGCTTTGTCGCATTACTTTTTGCAGGAAGGATGAGGCCTGCTATTTTACTTCCCGGACTTCATGGGCGCGTCTTTGGGGAGTGATCAGCAAGTATGAAAGTGTAATGAACTTGTTTTCTTTTTGGAAAGCTGCTTTTGCTGTCTCCTAAATCACTTGTGAAGCGCTTGAGCAACCATCTTCTCTCCAGCATGCAACTGGTTTGGCCACAGTAAACTAAGATGACGGTTATCAGGCACGTTGAATCCAGTAAAAGATCTATTCATTTATTGATTTACTTTTGTGTGATGACCATGAAGTATCGACGCCCGTGTGCTGTCTCCATACCGCCATTCTGTAATGTTCTGTTCGCGTTTGGTCTGCTCCTGCTTAACCGAGCATATCTTAATCTTCTGCAGAAAGTGAGCCCAACATCTGCTGTATTCAAAGACGATTGATGGCAGCATTCCTTGATTTTTTTTTTTTAAACCCTTGCCCCAGTGCCCTTCCCGTGACGTAATGACATTAACAATTAGCCCTCATTAATTTACCAAAAACAAATAATCGCCTCAGTGTACCTCCCTTTAAGCATGTGGTTCTGATTTCCTAAACGTTTGTCAGTGGCCGCTGTTTGGGTAATCCTTTGGCCAAGGTGGCGTGGCCAAGAGAGGTCATGACTTTCTCCCTCTCTTCGACTTGTTTCCTCCCTAAGATCTGAAGGATCTGCCTTGCGCTCTACACTTGCAACATGGTTTGGTGCACATTTAAATGCATTCGTTGATGTGGTAAATTCTGAATCGAGCTACGATCAAGAAGGCAGGAAAAATCTTAATGTCGCAAGCCTGAACCATCCATTGATTTTCTATTCCACTTATCCTTATTAGAGTCGCAAGTGAGCTCGCTGCAGTCTATCCCGGCTGATTTTGGGCAAGAGGTGGTCAATTGCAGGGCAGATATTCACAAATGAACCTGACAAAAGCCAGAGGACCTGGAGAGAACATGCTAACTCCACACAGGAAGGCTGGAGCCTGAATTTGAAACACCAACCTCAGAACTGTAAGGCGGATGTGCTAACCACTTGTGCACCCAAGTCTGAAGCACATCACCCAAAATAACAAATTTGTATTATATTGAACAGGATCATTTGCAGTCTGGAGTAGATTCATATTGCTAATTTAGCATTATGATCTCATCCTTGTAAAGTTTTTATCAAGCTGTTGCATTGAAAATCATCCTGCAAGCGGTCACAACATTGATGCCACTTGGGTAACATGTAAACAGGAAATTCATCATTCAATCAACCACTAAAAAATGTTGCCAACATGAATATTAGAAACGGACTGATTTGTTTAACGACCTTAGATACCGCTACATAGTATCACAAATAAGTGGAGGATCACCAGAGGGATGTATTCATGTGGCAAACATGACTTTACAGTGAAGAAAAAAAAAAAACTTAAAATCTGTCATCACAAAAAAAAATTAAAAATTATGAACACGACACTAAATAACAAACAACCTCCCACTCACGCTTACTCCACACTAATGGTCATAATTATTGTAGTAATTGAACAGACTACCGGTATGTTTTTTTTTTCTTTTTAAATGAGCAAATCTGATTACTGTTGGCCACACGTACATTTCAAAAGTCGTATTTCCTCAACAAGGACGTATGATATTGTTTTCAATAATCATGTATTAAAATGGGGGCGGCCCGGTAGTCCAGTGGTTAGCACGTTGACTTCACAGTGCAGAGGTACCGGGTTCGATTCCAGCTCCGGCCTCCCTGTGTGGAGTTTGCATGTTCTCCCCGGGCTTGCGTGGGTTTTCTCCGGGTGCTCCGGTTTCCTCCCACATTCCAAAAACATGCATGGCAGGCGGATTGAACACTCTAAATTGTCACTAGGTGTGAGTGTGAGCGTGCATGGTTGTTTGTCTCTGTGTGCCCTGCGATTGGCTGGCAACCAATTCAGGGTGTCCCCCGCCTACTGCCCGATGACAGCTGGGATAGGCTCCAGCTCCCCCCGCGGCCCTAGTGAGGATAAAGCGGTTCGGAAGATGAATGAATGAATGAATGAATGTATTAAAATGGTAAACATGTTCAGTAAAACATAATTCATCTCAATTTAATTAAACACAAAGCCATGAGGGGCTGTGCGAGGTTAGAGTTTCCTTGCTTGTAGATTAAAGTAAACAGCAATGATTCCGGAAATGACCAAATCTTACTGTGGACTTCTGTGTTTTCATGATAGTGGTGCATGTGCCGGTTTTCTGATTGCTTGCACTTCCATCCTGTTTACTTAGGAACACATCTCTCGCTTCTCCTCCCGGTTGCAACCGAGTAATTCGTGGACAGAAATCAAGGACCTTGAAGTGTGTTAATGCTCACATATTGAAGTGTCAGAGAGCGTGGCTAAGATACAGTACCTATAAGGGTGCACAGATAAGAAAGCCTCGGCAGCATTTTTATGTAATAACGTGTCTAAACACTAGTATGACTCATTTCTGGACCCTGCACCGGACTTGTGATGAACCAAACAGTCGTATTTTTTAAACATGTGGTTTTGAGGGGAATAGTTTGCTGTGCATAATTTCTTTTTTTTTATGGTACACGATAATTGCTCAAAACAAGGACATTTGTCTCTTGATGAGCAGAATTCAGAAAAGAAAAAGAAGATACGCAACACTCACATTTTCAGGTGTCTGCGTTGGAACGAGATCGTTTGCTCCTCGCTTGTTTTTAAATAGTTGCAGTTCTGTTTCCTGTTGAGTAGTTGTCTTTGTTTTCAGGGTTGGGCCATCACTCACAACATCCACTATTCAGGTTCCGGTCAGACTTCTGCTCCTCGCCAGAATGTCTCGTCACTTCTTAGAAACAGGTTCTTTATTCCTTCTGGCTAACCGTTATCCTGAGTCATTTCCTCGCTATGATTTTTATTTTAAATTAAAGATCTCTCGCTTAAAATGTTGTTTGGCTATTATTGTACGGTACACAATGTGAGACAATTGATGAATGTGGCGTTGCTACTTAAAGTAAAAAATGGCTTGGCCTGTTATGAACGATAATAATACACCGTTTCATTAATGTACATGCTCACAAGCAATTTTGTAACAATAAAGCAACATTTTTTTTTCTCTCTCTTTTTCTTCTTCTCACACAAATCTCCAGCTGCATAAATGAATGGGCTTAGGGGATAGTGGAGAATGGAATTTCTCATTTGATTTATACGATAGACCTGCTGGTGACCCCAGCCGACTGCTGGCAGCCTGCCATCACCCCATTCAGTAAACACTTGGAAGTGACCAGATGAAGTTGGACTCCACATTTGGGTCAATCTGGGCAGGTTGGCCATTTCAGCAGACTTGAGCCTTGGCAGGTGTGTGAGTAAATATGTCAAGCACTCAAGTTCATGAAGATTCATTGATTGCACTGGACCAGAATGGCCGTAGAATTGATGTACGAAAGCTTAGGAATTAAGAGTCAGAATGAAGATATGTTCTCAATGACATTATTCGTGGGTCGGCACAAAATTATTATTATTATTATTATATTTTTAAGTAAATGTCAATTGTCCAATGGAATTAAGTTAGCTTGATAGTTACACACAACACTTTTCAAGAAGGACTTGTGTCGGAAAGTTGCATAAGGAGAAAGGAAAATATTGATTCATAAAGTGGATGATGTCCTCTGAATACAGTCGACTGGGTATAGCTCCCGTTTGCATTATCGGTACAGAGTTGGAAGTCGCGTAATTTGCAAATATGCATTTATTCCATGGCACAGTATAATTGTGCAAATGAAATAAGATTATGTCGACACAAGCAGCCATCAGCTTTATAGGTGAGATAGAAAAGATTGATAATTTGCCGGCCACAAAAAAAAAAAAAAATAAAAAATCTTGGCATGGGAGCATGTAGTCAACCTTGAGTCCAGGTTATTTTTAAGGAAAGCCAATCTTTGATCAACCAAGCTGAAATGGCGAAGATAAGCGGGGGCTTCATCTCTCGGCAGGACTGCGCACCAGTCGGGTATTGCTATTTCCTCTCTGGTTTCAAGAGTGGTAAATAGTTGCTGCCCCC
>CAAKHF010011724.1:17650-27890 GCA_901007745.1 Hippocampus kuda
ATTTATCTACAACATGTTTTGAAATGGCCCACATGCCCACATTTTAGCTGGAAGATTAAGTTATTGCACTCACTGGAATAAAAGCAAAAGTAGAGTGGTACAGAATCTGCTTTGCTATGCAAGAGCACACACACACACATATATATATATATATATATATATATATATATATATATATATATACATATATATATATATATATATATATATATATATATATATATATATATATATATATATATACACACACACACACACACACACACACACACACACACACACACGCAAAATGTATTTATTTTTTTATTTAATATTTTCTTTTGCCATATTAGTGAATGATTTTTCTATCCTCCCCATGCACCCTTTCACTAAATATCTCTCTTTATGTGTGTCTGTCTCCAGATGAAGGCACGAAGAGGAGAGCAGCGCCTTTGTCCTACCAGAGTGTCTCTCACCCCAAAAAATAAAATAAATAAATATATGAACTGTTCCATGGATTAGTCGAGCAGAGATTTATTTAATGCATCCTCATAGAGAATGGTTGAAATCTATTTTGGGATACAGCGCTTGCCAAGCTCTAAGCCTGGTAATATATGCCTGCTACAGTTTAAGAGAGAGGGTTCACAGACCCTCTTTATGTTGGGATCATGCTGATCTTACCGAGTCATTGAATATGAAAATATTGAAGGCTGGTAGCCAATTTATTGTTTTCACACAAAGCAGACAAAAGGCTTGTTTAATGCCCGCTCTCCTGTCTCTTGTTTGTATGGTCTGTCTAAATATTTGATGTCCTAGAGAACGATTGTGATATTCACCAGATAAAATAGTGCACATGCATATGCCATGAGAGGCCCTATTTAAGATAGCAGCTTAAGGTTCTGAGAGGCCAACAAAGCCACGGATGGAAAGACTGCACTGCATTTGCATTTAAGATGTGGATTTAGGAAGAGCTCGTGCAGAATGAATACTAATAGTGTGTCTAATTTAAAATGCTAAGTATTTACCTTAGAATTGATTCAATCTTAAAAAAAAGCTTAAATAAAACACATTGTGGTTGTTTAATTAGAATGATAGTCGAACGAAACAAAAATGATCAATTTTCATCGGGGGAGAAGAATCAACGTCCAGGCCATTGTTAAAGGCTCAGCCCTCAAAGTCCCCCAAACTAAACAAACAATCCCTCAACATAAACTCTACTACACTTCCCAGCATGCCTCAGGGGGATAAGGTTTGGACCGCTTCTCTTCACAGTGCACAGTGACAGAGAGTGACACAAAAGAGGAAAGCCAGGGGGTGTGCAGGAGTGGGGGAGAGAGAGACGGACAAAAGAGAAGACATGGGCTTTGCAACGGAGGACACGATAAAGCCAGTAGCATTATCGTCAGTGTGAAAGACGGGGGCCATACTTCAAACGGGATTTTCTCTCCATGACAGGATACTCCGCTGACGCAGAGCAAATAGCTCTCTGTAGCAGTATATAGCTTGAGGGCTCCTGGGCTCCTTTGGAAATGCAACAAACTACAATGCAACGATAGGATCTTGTGCTGGCTGCTTGGCACCCACGTTGCAGATGAATAAATACAATGACATTGAGAAGACATTTAAAATCCATCAAATTACTTTTATCAACAATTTCCCTTTTTCTTTAAGTTTTAAAACAGCGCTGACGCATAACGATCAGCATACACACTGATGTCTTCCTGCAACCCAATTATACTTGACATGGACCGACATCAACATTTGGAGTGGTCCATATTCAGTCAAGGAACCACGCTGGTGATTTACTTGGAGATTATTTTACTGGTTCCGAAATGCTGCACTTTGCCACAAGAAGTTGAAAGGCACAATTCCAGATAAGCAAATAGGGGAGAAACTGTGATGTCATAGCATTTCAGGAAGATCATAAAACTTACTAAGCATCCAATCAGATTGCTTTGATATTATCCCTAATTAGGCTAACCGGAGGCGGGCGGGGGGTGGGGGGATCCAAGGCTTTAACCTAACTGCTTAATCAAAATGAAAAATTGGGAGATGCCCCTTGCTAAAGTACAGTATTCAACCATTTTCAATTCTGCAAACCTCAATTAAATCATGGCAATGTTGTAAATTCTATGGCTGCTTTCCATTAATTTTCCTTGACTCCCGATTTCACAAACAAGCGATCATATTTCAAAACATGAATAAAGTAACTTTTATTACTCATAAAAGTCAGACCTGAGGCATTACTTCGGCGAGAATAGTGAAGGTATTCGGCTTTACAAATATGACTCTTGCAAGGAACCCACAGGGTTCAATCAATTAGTCTGTGATTATTATTACTTCTGTTGTTATTACTAGTCCCAGCAGTCTGGCTGTTATGGTAACCCAAGATGCAGCCTAGAGTACTAATCCTTGCCCCTTCCCTAACCTTAACCTTTACTCTCTTAATCAACATCTTATTCAGAGCAAGTGGGCAAAATATTTACATGTTATCTCTCGCAGCGGTCAGTGAGAATGTGTCTTGACAGAAGTCGTTTGTGTTCGTGCGTACGTTGCTGCTGTACGCGCAAAAGAATGTGCATGAATGCATGTACAGTGGGCACAAGTGTTAGTGTGTTTGTTTTTCGACCCAGACGTCTCGGTTGGTTTTTCCATATTTGTCTGACTTGAGAGGAAGAAGGACATTAGGGTTCCAACTGTCATTGTAAATTGTGGTGTTACTGACAGACTATAGATTAAGTTCAGCCTTAGAAGTTCTAGTAAAATGCATCCTATAATTTGACACAGTAAAAAAATAAAATTTAAAAAAACAATCCGAGTCCAACCAGACAAGTTCCTATTCCAGACAAACAAAAACATTTGTTCTTCTCCAATGTTCATTATTTAAAGCCATCTGTCCTCAATTCTTAAAGTGTCTACCGCGGAGTTAGATCCAAAAGCAAATAGAAACTGAACGGCAAAATAAAAGAAAAGCACAAAAACATCGAGGCAAGCAAACATCAGAGTGAGACAAAGATATTTCCTATGCAAAGCTTGCACACAATGTCATGTGTGATAGCAACGAATCTGGTCCAAGTCACACGCGGGAGGGAGCGGGGGGGGTGGAGACAGAAATGAGGTCGGCTGCCTCCATCTTCCAATGATTCCCCCCTCTCAGCTTTGATTCTGCTGATCCAGTATCTTGCCATATAGCAAGGGACACAAAGCAGATTTTAGCTTTGGGATAATCTCATTAAGAAACTCTAACCACCCCTAGTGGAGTGGTGGTGTGTGTGTTGGTGTAGGGAGTGGGGGGGCCGGGGGTGGTGGTGGTGGTGGGGGGGGGGGGACCCACAGTCTGCACCGTGCCAGAGCCAGGCTCAGGGAGGCAGGTGTAATGTTACATAATTAGCCTCTAAACAGTAAAAAGGAGATTATTGCAAATGGCCTACTAGCCAGCACACGCAGTGGACCTGCAGGTCCCGGAAGACTTAACGGTCTGACGAAGCCAGAAAATGCTCTGGGAGTCGATGATGTGGGGAAGGAAAAACAGCTTGTCTGCAGCAAAGGTGTAGTTTTCATTCAGATGACTTGGATTGCAAGAGGTTAAGAAAGACAATTTATTAAACGAGATATTGCAAATACCTACATTGAAATGCAGCTCCCCCAAATATGTCTACCTTCCTTTTTAGCCAGACACAGGTTACTTTTGAAGGCCTGGGTGTGTGCTCCCGCTGATATGTCTTGTCAAGCGCCAGCAGGGGCTTGACTGTTGCACAGAAAAAGTGAACAGAAGAATTTATGGAGTTGGCCTGATCCATGGAGCCCACACCTAGTCACTCATAACCTCAGTTGAGGATTACCATATCAGATTGTTGCCATATGTAGCACGCCGCACCACTCCGGGATCTGACAGTGATCAACTGCTAGCTATCACCAGAACCATCCAACAGGCTTTACTGTGAGGAGTTCAAACAATGAACAGACTCAAATAAGTGATTTCACATCAACGTACAGTAATGTGCCATCTTATCCACCCCAAAGTGCTTAGTGATGATCTCAAAGTGTGCGAGGTCACAGCAGGTCGGGACAACGCTGAAGCATCCACTCGCTCTTGCATAAAGTTGTATAACAAATGAGCGTCAGCTCTTTGAACCGGCTGACCACACAAGCCTGGAAGAGTCACAAGCAGCCCAACATGTGGCAGCAATAAGATGGCCCTGCCCTTCCAAAGACATGTGGGAGACACCGCATTCCAGCGGAGCTCATT
Source organism: Hippocampus kuda (assembly GCA_901007745.1). NCBI lineage: Eukaryota > Metazoa > Chordata > Actinopteri > Syngnathiformes > Syngnathidae > Hippocampus > Hippocampus kuda. The sequence continues at coordinate 21,879 of CAAKHF010011724.1, forward strand.
AAAGCTGGAAAACAAATCCAACAAACACCACCCCCAGGCTCAAACAAGCAACATGAAATATGCACAACAGGTCATGACAACTGATGCCTGCCACAATCGATGTTCATTTATTGCTTCGTTATTTCTCAACATCAAGTCCTCATGATATTGGATCAATTCCTCAAATGGTAAGACAGCCAACAACACAAAGTTTTGAACCGAAAGAACAAAGCACGTTCTTGCCATTAGATGACAGGACAATGGCATTTTGTTGCCTGATGATTCAAAACTTATTTGAAAAATGGTCTTGGAGTTCAAATGTCTTGACGATGCGACTGTGACTGTAGTATTCTGTGAGAACATGCACATGCGTGCTACGTGTTTGTCACAACCAAAACAATAGTGAACCACGGTTGTAGGGGGTGTGCTTAAAAAATGGTAAATTTCCCCGTTGTGGGACAAATAAAGGATATCTTAATCTTAAAATACTTCTCAAGCAAATGACATACATGCAAGTACATTTCAAGTATGCCAAATTCTAAACAGATATTTCCTGTATGCACTGTGCACATGCATGGAGAGACTTTGTCCAAAGGTACACGACTAACTACAATCAAAACTCCAAATCTACTTAAAATGTGCAGTACTTATTATCATTTGAAATGACTCTTGAAAATTGTACCCATACAGTGTATTAAGTTAGACCTGAACAATTTCGAAAAATAATCCAAATGTGATTTCTTTTTCCCTCTCCATGTTGCGATTACGATTCAATATGCGCTTATTTTTTTCCCAAGTCCGCTGCCCATGTATTTTTTTAAAGAAAAGCAAACAAATTAATCCTTATTAGATGAAACAATATCAGATTCATTGTAATATACAGTGCCGTGAAAAAAGCATTTGGCAATGCATTCCTGCCCCATTGTCGGACGTTCTCCTTCAGAATTTTCTGGTAGAGGGCAGAATTCATTGTCCTATCAATCACAGCCAGTTGTCTTGGTCCTGCGGTAGCAAAGCAGCCACAGACCATCACACGGCTACCACCATGTTTCACCTTTGGCATCATGTTCTTTTTATCAAATGCTGTGCCATTTTAACGCCGGAAGTAACACACATCTTCCAAAACGTAAAAATTTTGACTCATTAGTCCATAGAATGTTTTTCCAAAAGTCCTGAGGGTCATCAATATGTCTTTTGGCAAATGTGAGATGAGCCTTTGTGTTCTTTCTGCACAGCAGCTGTTTTCACCTGTGAACTCTACCATGGATGCCATCTATCTTTCTAATGATAGAGTCGTGAACACACCTGAACTGAAGCTAGCAAGATGTGGAGTTCTTTGGGTGATGTTCAAGGTTCTTTTGCAACCTCCTGGATGAGTTGTCGCACGCTTGGAGTAATTTTAGCAGGTCGACCACTCCTATACTATAGGTAATTTGTTTACTTTAAGTTTGACTTGCTTGATGTTGGAGATATCTAAAGTACTTTGTGCACATTGCAAACCCAAATTCAAATACTGTATTAGTTGTATGCCTTTGGCGTCTATTCTTTGAGCAAAATACCCTGCTCGAGATACCTCCACTTGGCCTTAGTTCCACCAGCTTGCCCAGTTACGTATTATGAGTTTATCATCGCCATACCGTACATTCACACAAGCCAACGGTGTGTTTGTTAGCTGAGTGTATTTAAAAAAGGTGACGTGTAATTCTGTTTGTGTACATAAAACCAAAACAGACAGAGCCTCGACGAGGACTTTGAACGATTGCATTCACTTCAGATTGATAAGAACTCAATAAAGTCGAAAGCCCGACGGCGAGGCAGTTTTCTTGCTGTAGCAGACAGCTGGCATGATTATTTTCAGCTCTTGAGCTAATCCCCTCTAAACGTAAACTGGTGAAAAACGTGCCAAATGGCTTTTGAGACTGAAATTTGGACTTGCGAAAGATTTAAATGAGTTTTATAGAAATGTTTGAGGCATTATTGGAAAACACAGTGAGACAATTGTAATTACTTTTCAGCCTGTCACATTTATAATCATTATCCCACATTTTAGACATGCCAATTTTTGACTCCTGTTAACCAACACAGCGATCAAGGCGACGCATAACATACAGTGTTCCTTCCCATTCCTCATGTTTTGATGTGCTTTCATTTATGTTTACGGGCAGTCGATGTTTGATATGCAGCTTTGTGACTGGAAACGCTTGAACCGTGTGCATGCCATTCAGAGGTGGCCCACTAAGAGCTAATCTACTTGTCAGGGTTGACTGCCAAGCGCATCAGCCCACACACTTCACAATATGACTTTATTCATACTGGAGATCTGGGACATTAACTGTCTCTGCCCACCAGAACACAGCACTTACGCCCACCACTCGCACTGAAAGAAAACTGTATGATGAGCCGACCGTATGTGAGCAATAAGGAACTGATCATATACACCTCGCACAACCTCCGTCACCTCAAGACAAAAACTTCAACTCCCTTTTACGCACCTTCACTTTGACTGCACTAGTGTGACTTCATGTGAGGAATCTGAGCCATTGTGTGGATGTTCTTATTTCTGTTCAATAAACCTACTGCCAAGAGTATGTTTGAACAAACCACTTACACAAGTCATTCAGTCTCGAGGCTGTATCATTAAAAATAAGGAGGCCTTGGGGTTTTGAAGTCAAGGAGAATCATCATCGGGATACACCGAGTCAGTGTGAGTATGAAGAGAACGTCATTAAATGAGTCGAAGCCCAAATTGGCTTCCTGATGAATCGGTGGAAAAATGCAACAACAGAAGCACTGCGGATGACCTGGAATCATCTTTAAAGACTTAACTTTTTAATCTGGAAACAAGAGATTCATTTGATCAGACTTATGGGCTATTGTTCCACGAGCAAAGCCTTATTAAGTTTGAATAATAGTGCCTCATGGCCATTTCATAAATCTCTAATAGGGCAGTGGCCACAGTCGCTGGCACTTCATAAATCAATATCAACAAAATTGGAAAGCCGCAAAACACATAATACAGCAAATATGTCAAATGTTTTTTCTTTAAATACAGAAATGGAGTACAGGTCAAAGAGGCGAGGCACTCACAAAAGCATCAAGTTTAACCTCTTGAACAATTATTTAGAGAGTTATAACTGCTTGATAAAGAAGAAAAGACAGACATCTGCAACTGATTAAACCCTCACAAAAGGATAATGAGCGGGAGGAGGGATGCCAAGTTTGCACACAAATTTATAGCTGGCTATTTCAAGCTCAACTATTATGGGGAAGATTCACGTTAAGATGACACTTTGGACACAAAACATACGAGCACTTTTGTTTTTTTAGAATAAAGACTGAAAAGGAGAAAAACCTAAAGCACGCAAACATACACACAATAGCTAAGCTACTCAAGTAAACCAGTCAATAAAAGAGTGGACAGTTGTTCATAGAAACTTGCTGCCAAGTCATAAAGCTTTGTCTGTAGTGAGAAAATTGTGTCAGGCGCGACTATGTAATTTGCCTTCAGAATAACCAGTGCTGGCTCATGACACACATACTCTGTAATAATAGCTGTCTTTTTTATTCCTTCTTCAAATCAATCAAATTTTAGCTTCCCCACTATCACGCTTACAGTCACGTCGCATATTTGCTAGACGCTCTTTATGTTGAGTTTTTCTAGCAAATATTTGAACATAAAAGTGCAACATTTAATTTTTTTTTTCCCCACAAATGTCCAATGCACAAGCCCTTGCTTACATGCATGCATCAAAACATCAGCTGGAAGATGTTTCGCATGCAATGTCTGTCTGGTGGCTTGGGCCGGACTGGCCGTCGAGCATGGCGATTACATGCCCGGTGGGCTGGCATCTTTCTGCGGGGGGGTTACTATTTAATTTGAACACTGTACACGCACACACACACATACACACACGCACATATACATATACATACACACACACACACACACACACACACACACACACACACACACACACACACACACCAACACACACATCCACGCCTTAAATGCGCCAAAGAATCCACTGATGGCGCCCATCTTCTGAAATGCACCACACGCCACTGCTTGACACTAATGCTCACAGGACCCTCGAACCACATGGGACTGAGCAGCACCCGTGGCCAAAGGAAATTCTCCCCTACTCCATGTGACATGGCTTGATAAACATTTCCGTAACGTCGCGAGATACACTTATTTTAAGAATATCATTGCCACCGCACAACAGTCTGTATTTGTGTCACATTTAGGCTCTAATATTCTCGGGGAGAATGAATATATTTGTTGACTAACAGCATGGATAAAACCCTTAAATATTCAACATTTTTTAATCTGGTTTAATATTTCCCCCCGTTTTATGCAAATTGCAGTCTATTAGCATAATCCCATTTGAGAATACATCCTTTTAAAGTGGAAGATTATAACCTATTTTTTAAACACATAAATCAAACCTCATATTGAAATGGTAATGTTTTAAAGTATGCGCGCTATGCAGAGAAGCAGTGCATTTACATACTTTTTCCATTACTGGCACTACACGACATGAAGATACAAGTCGGAGCTGAAATAAACCTTATGAAGGAAGGCATCTTGGCAAATGAGAAGGATGCACTTAGTAAAGTATTATTTTCGAAGTGCTTTGATGAACACATGACTCACACGCGTTTTTAGTGCTTCTTACGGTATCATGTAAACATGATACCGTTAGCAATGCTAAAAGGAGAAGGTAAGACATTACATCCCGGCATTAAAGTGGAAACGGGGCCTGCAAAAGCTTCATTGCGATATTGAAGGGGATAAAGATGTAAGAAAGGGCCATTATGCAGCTGAAGTGGTTCGGTGGGGGCTACTATCTCTCTCGGTCCCTCTTTATGTCTTTCTTGAACTTGGAGGGAGTTCAGCAGGTTTGAACCTGCAGTCCAGACAGGCCTCTGGAATGCGACTGCAGCCACTCAAGCCCGTCTGACCTGCCACCGCACCGGCTCCATTTCACTGGGCTAACCGACCTCCTCACTTACAATGGGACTTCAACTTTATCTCCCCTTGTAACACAACATTAACTGCCAAAGAGCTGGAAATGTATTATCAGCCCGCCCCAAAGCTTGGATTGCTTCCCTTATAAATAAGATCATTATACCAGTGGTAATCCCATTAAATAGATCATTTTGCAAATATCTAAATCCAATTAATAAAGTGTTTTCCGAGGGTGTGCAGCAAACACTGCCTGGTAGGAAGCTGACATGCTGTGACTCCACTTCTTTGTTTCTTACTTGCTTGATTTGTGGCAACCATGATATTTGCATATCCCAGCTGGCCCCGAATCACTCCATTTACTTTCTTGGCATTTATGCTAAAATGTAAATGATGAGTCATGATGAGATGCCTTTTTTGAAATATAATTTCTCAAAGGGGTATTTTTACACATGTCACATAAAAAAGGTGAAGTGATAAAGTCGCAGGCTGGTTTGCATTACTGCCTCGGTCTGATTTATGACTTACCGATTTATGATGATGCCAAACTTGTTTGGTAGGATTTTGTGAAGTTGCTGTAGCGAGCGTTTAAAAGACTTTTTAAAAAGTCAAAGTGTTCTTGGTCAATTTATTTTATGAGTTTGTTAATAAGTACATGGATGAGGACCTTAAAAAAGTCACACACACACACACATATATATATATATATATATATATATATATATATATATATATATATATATATATATATATATATATATATATATCCACATACATGGATCACTGAATGCTTGGAGTTGTATAAGGTGAACAGGACCCTAAGAGCCTTCGTTGCGAACTCGATGAGGATGTGGAAAACCACACTTGAAGCCAATGGCAAGCCACTTACCCAAGTGTCCATCAAATGTGGCATATACCAAGGTGAAGCACACTCTCCCCACTCGAAATCGTGTTTGCGGCAAGAAATTTTTCACAACAGGGGTTTTTTCACTGTAGCAAATTTGGTCTCAGATGTAAGCACACACACACCCACACACACAAACGTATGTGTACACGCACACAAA
>CAAKHF010011725.1:0-10922 GCA_901007745.1 Hippocampus kuda
GCCTTCAAATCCGATGCGCCTTGTGTATGGTCATTACGGTAATCTGTCAACCCCAAAATGGCTCCTTGCTAGAGACATGCTTACAACGCAGAGTTCAAACTTTCGCTGATCGGTTTCGCAGTTGAACACGGAAATAGAGCAGCGGGAGTTCAACGTTAACGAGTCACTGCTTTATTAAACAAGTTTTACTGACAATTGATTGTCGCTATATAAATAAGGGTGTCGTGTAGTGTTCTGTTGGCATTTCCTTGAGCGTAGCTCCATCTAGTGGATGCATTGTAGATTGCGTCTTAGTCCAGTATATGAAAAAAAATTACAAAATAGGCCATTCATTGAAGGTGAGCCTCATAATCCAGTGCGCCCTTTAATGTGGAAAATACAGTAAAGTAAATGTGGTTCCTCGTCTGCTGTTTGCATCGCATTCGCTTCCTCTCTAAATCGATTTTTGCACAATAAGCCGACAACCTATGATTTCCTCCCGCCATAAATTCAGTAACCACGACTCCTTTAGTCACTCAAATGTCAGTGTTACTTGTTTTTCTGTTTGCATTTCAACATATGCTGCCGTTTGTCTCTCTGGAGGAGCGTCTGGTTGGCCTGTAATTTCTGGTGGAGTTGGACAGCAGGCGCGTCATTAAATGGGAGGACAAGTTTGAGATGAGACACATAGAAGAGAGGAGAGGAAGAGTGGAAGTGAAGTGGGGTCACAGCACCACCTGCTCAAAATGTTTGCTGTCGTAAATCTCGCGCCGTCGAGTTGCTCCACACATGCAGAGCTGGATAAACACAAAGTCACGTTTCCATCTTAAAATGGCAGCTTGGCCAACAAAAGGGGCTCTTGACCTTTTTGGGCTCCAGGGTTCCCCAGCAGGGGAGGAAATATTACCCAAGCATAATCCTAATGCCAATTAAGCATGCCTACTATGTGTAAATGCATAGAAATGAACAAATTGCTTGTTTGAAAGAAAAAAAAAAGTAATATTTTGTTATGAAAGTCAAAGTTTAACAAAGGATGCAATTCATATTTTAAAAAGTGAACCTGATGAAAAATACAGCTTTATTCTTGTGATATGCTTTTGAGCTTCTTATTCTAAAAAAAAAAAAGTGATTTATATCACAGTCACATAAGATTTTTTTAATTGGCCAAAGCTAACTAATGGAGGAGTAATATGTGTTTGTTATGTAGGTTTTATTGGCCCCCAAAAACATATTCTAGGGAAAATTAAGATCTAAATGCATTACATTGAGTCATATGAAGTTCAAAGGTGAAGGCTATTGCAAAGGACGATAGGCCTACAGTATGACTCCAGAGGAGAGCCCTCTTCCCTCGAGGTTCATGTACCCCCACTGGTGATGGAATCGCACGAGATCAAGTTGCGGGAATGAACCGGCAGTCTCGCTTCTACTGGGACTAATCGGTGGCTTTTGCTGCATCTGATCCCAAACAGCTGCTTAGCAGACGGTGGCTGCAACTCGGAATGCCCAGGCAAGGGTCCCACACTGGACCCTCAGAGACCCGCAAGAAATGTACTTGGGCATATTTACTTGGGGCAAAAGCTTGATTGTTAAACTAAGGTGAAATGCAAAGCAGTAATTAAAAATATGTCAAAAACTACCACCATTTGAAAGACTTCTGAAATGCCGATTTAAGGATTGACGTGCCATTGTTGAAGGAAATTAAGACGGCGGACACTATGAAAAGAAGGGAATTTACAGAGACTGATTGATTGACAGATGGCGAGAGAAACCGCAAGAGCAAGAGTGAATAGAGATGAATGGGGATAGATAGAGATGGATGGAGAGAATAAAAGAAAAAAGAAAAACAAATAATGTCCTTTCCTTTTAAAAGAAATGAAAAACGGTTGTCCTTTTCTACTAAAAGGAAAAAAAAACATCCCTTCTAGTCCTGCCATGTTAAAAGAAAATGAAAAACAGTCCAAGTCTCATTCGGACCTGTCCCATCCCCCGTTTTACTAAAAGAAAAATCAGATCACTCGATGTCAGAGTTATCAATTAGACATTCACAATAAAGACCCAATAAGGAGACAGAACACTCGATTCTGGTACCAATCTCGCGAGGTGGGAACGAGGAGAACATTTAGCTTTCAGTTCTCTGCACTTATCTCCCCGATCACCCTCTCATTTATTTCTCATTGGGAGTCCAATACATGGATGTTTCCAATTCTTCTTCTTCATATTCCTTCATTGTACTGTCCCGCTAAAGTAAAAACAGAAAGATCATGTCCTCTCCAGTCTGGTCCCATCCTTTCTATCAAAGAAGAAAGAAAAACTGTTGTCCTGCAGTCCTGCTCCATCCCATCCCATCCTATTGAACGATAAAGAAAAAAAACATATTTGGTTCTGTCCTAATAAAACAAAGATCATCACCTGTCCTATTCAAAGATAATAAAAACACGTCTTTTTCTGTCCAATGCCATCATGTCGCACTAAAAACAAAAACATACAAAAAAAAAAAAAAACAGCTAATGACCTGTCCCTGATAAGGAAAGCAGATAATGTCCTGTCCTTCTTATTAAAAGAATAAAACTATTTTGTCTTGTCCCGTCTTTTTAAGTTATAGCAAGCAGGCTAGAAAAGACAACTTCCAACACAAGTGTGATTTGCAAAATATGTCATGCTGCGAAAACACACAGATTACAAACTATGGTTTACATTGATTGAGACGACAGTGCATTGATGTCTGAGTGACAATGTCATGCAGAGAGTGTTGATTTCCTGTCGCTGTCATCTGGAAGTCATTCGCCACCAAGATAATTCGAAAAATTAGGCAGCATGTGGAATGTTTTCCTTTGACGGAGTGACAAAGGAAGCCTTCCAGAAGTGCTCTTGGCTTCCTGATACAAAGTTCCTCCTCGCACACATCTTTACACACTTAATCCCTCACTTTTACAAGCACCATCTTCCCCTTGCATGTCCCCTTTCAGTTACATGTATGTGTGCATAATGTGAACGACTATTCAAGAAAAACTGCTCCTTTCAATCCAAGCCAGATGGTTTGTGTTCTTGTGAAAAGTGCTGTCTTTCAGTCGCGCTAAGTACCTGATACTCATCATGTAATCCAAAGAAACAAGTTTGAATACATCAACATACATCCGGCATAGTATTAATTTTCTAAAACAATTAGAGCAGTGGTTCTTAACCTTTTTAGAGGTACCGAACCCACCCAGTTAATATGCACATTCACCGAACCCTTCATAAGTGAAAAATAAATATATATATATATATTTTACAAATTCAAGATATTAAAAAAAGAAAACACACACATTTATTAAAAACAGAAAAAAATCTAATAAAATTTCAAGGGATAAGTACAGGTATACTTTTTTATAAATTGAACGACGTACTATAACGACAGGCACACGTTGACGACGAAGCGAACTACATTTCCAACAGCACTGATTGGACAAGCAATATCATGTGATCATCTGCGGCCAGTGATGGCCAAGCGGGCGTGTCATAACTAATTGACATGTTGAGTCGCGTGTGTCTTACCCTCCATGGCAGAGGCTCCATCGAACCTCTGAGACCGAGTCACCCAGGTTAAGAACCACTGAATTAGACGTAAATGACATCATTTTCTAATGTGGTTTGTGGCTTTCTTTGGGTTATGAATTGGATACTGTAACCTGATGTATTAGAAAAAGCCAAGGCAGCCTAATTTAAAAAAAAAAAAAAGTCCCGTGATGTCCTGTCCTAATAAAACATAAAAACAGATTCGGAATCATTTTATTCTGTCTGTCCTATTGTTAAAAAAAAGAAAAAAAAGAGAAGCAGATTGTCACAAATTGTTCAATTAAAAGAAACAGAAAAACTGATTATGTTCTGTCCCATTGAAAAAAGAAAAACAGATCAAGTCTTGTCCTGTCTTGTCACATGGTACTCGAACCAAAGAAAAAGAACAAATCTCATCCGGTCCTGTCCTCATGAAAAAAAAAAAAAAAAGAAAAAGTGTCATGTCACATCCTATTCTACTGAAAGAAAAATGGATCTCACCATTGAAAAAAAACAGAACATGTCTTGTTCCATGTTGTCTTAATAAAAAGAAACTATGTCCTCTCCTATCCCACCATGTTAAAATAAAGGGAAAAAAAAAAGGAAAAACAGGTCTTGTCCTTGCGCTGTTTGTAATCTCAAAATCTCATACAGTATTTCTATTCCATCGTAGATCAAGGACCCCCAGTACAGGATTCAGTAAATACTGTAGCGTTCCCTTCGCTTTGCGTTTTTTCAAGGTCTTTTATTTTTGTAGCATTTAGTTCCAAAACAGTATTACTATCTTCACTTACATTGTTTTTGATATGAACTCAGCACACACAGAGTTTGTTTGGATGCTTGTTTCAGCATCTTATGATATTTTCCGAGGCACGGGGTGGCGGAACGCAAACAGGAAGTCATTTTGAATTGGTGCCATCTTCCACTTCTCTACCCCCCCCCCCGACTGAATTCCTACTCCCACATCCCCTCTGACATTCCAGCTTTGCAGTTTCGCCCGTCTCATTCTTTCTAATCCATCTCTTCCCTAAACACTTGTTTAAATAAGTAAAATCATAGAACACATTTTTTTGGACATAGGACTCATCATGATACTGCACGCTTTTAATCACATTTAAACATTTGAGACATACTGGGGAACGCTGTGATGTCAAGTGAAATAATTTTTTCCCAGATGAAAGTGTCACTATCATAAAAACTTTATTACGCATACAGGAAATGCTTTAAGCAACTTTCCCCGTTGCCTTACAAGATAAAGAGAGGTTTATTCAGGTTAATCATGCAACTGGTCTTACTAAATCAGGAACCACAAGTCAGAGTCCTCTGGATGGCTGATGCTATGAACACAAGATGAGTTAGTGGATTTACTGGAAACACAGCACACTCAGACGATTCAGCTAAATCGGATGACTAATTCTAGTTGGCGGAACCTCCAAAAATGACATTGGACTCAGATTATTGGGTTCAACAACTCTACTTGCTTGCATCAAATGACAAACCGCAAACATTGGCGATTCTGATTATTCGGTTTTCATGTTAATGGATCCCCGTAAACTGAGATAATTTTGAAAAATTCAATGAGGGACTTGAGTTACCGGAAACAGGAAACATGGAGGACTCTAACGCTTTGGTTTAATAACTGAAGTTCGCAGATTCACCAAAAGCACTGCGGACTTAGATGATTCCTTAAATTAGCGGATGCAGCACAAGCACTCCGATTCTACAATGATTTGGTTCACTGAATCAAGTTCCCCAAAATCAATCCAAACCTGAGTGATTCGGACGGAATGGGAGACTGATGTGAGTTAGCAGACTGACCAAAAAATCACGGGAGACTCAGATCTGTCATGATCCAGTCTTGTTTGCTTTTTGTTTGTCGCCAGCTCACGAGTCACACCGGTCTCGAATCGGGCCTTGTTACCCGCCAGTTTTATAAACGTGGCCACACCAACTACTGACTGTCGGAGTATTAGCCTTGTTCACAACTCCGTCTCCAAGTGCCTAATTTTCGAGAAGTTCTTGACATTTCTTTTGCCTCATAGCGTTGCCTTGTTAGTTTACAGTATTTTTGTTCTAGTAAGTATTTATCTTGTTATGTCTTCTCATTATTTGTTCATTGTGTATTGGATTTTCTTGTCCTTTAAGTTGACAAGCATTTTTTGTTTGTATTGTTCCTTGCCTTTTGCAAGAGTTTTTTTTTTTTTGTTTGCTCTCGTCTTTTCCTGGTTCTTTGTTACCTTCGTCCTTCGTTGGACTATGTCGGTCTTGCGTTTTTGTTAATAAGTATTTTTGTGACCAAAACCTCTTCTCTGTGTCTACGCTTTTGGAATCTGAAATGCAGACACTGGACAAGATCACTGGCTTGAGTCAGAAGTCCTACCGACACCATTGCAGACTGATGATTTGGTTCAATGACTTAAGTAAAAAAAAAAAAAAAAAAATTTAAAAAACACCAGAAATGGCGCAGACTGAGATTAATAACTAGAATCAGTTGACTGATTTGAGTTCGCAGACAGGGAAATGGACTTAGATGGTTTGGTTCAATGTTAGCAGAAACACTGCAGACCAAATTCAGGCAGATCTGGAAACTGACACAAGTTGATGTACCCGCCAAAAACACCACAGACTCCGAAAATACAGGTGAATCGGGTGCCTGAATCAAGTTAGATGACTCTACAGCCATATGATTGGGATTCACCACAAATACAGCAGACTCAGATGAGTTGGGTGAGTCTGAGTGGAGGCACAAATGCTGACTCAAGGAATTTCAGTGACTGGATCACTTTAGTCAGTGAGTGACTCAGAATAACGCGAATTCCCAAGTACAATATGTTTTCCAGAAAACGTTGAACTCCAAATTGGAGGATCTTTGGAGATTGCACTGTACTGCATGGCCTTGGCAGAGGTCTGTGCGCTCTGGATGCACCTCTGGCTTGTAATGTCACGGCGATCCGTGAATAAAGACATTGCATTGCAACAAGGAGGGATCATGGGTAAGTGGACACAGAGGTGGGGGGGTTAATGGCCACCAGGGCATGGTTATGGTTAGAAATAGAAGGAGAGTGCTTTATGGGGCGCTCAGCCTCTAAATGTTACGGCTGTGTCACTTTTGCTCCGGAGACAAATTACGCTGGAAAAATATGGTCCATAAAGTCTGTCAAAGCTCAGCGCATGTGTGGCAAAGCATGAAAAAGTGCCATAAATGAAACACCCACCCACAAGAAAAAGAAAAACAAGGTGATTGACGTCTGGGTTTGTGTGTGTGTGTGTGTGTGTGTGTGTGTGTGTGTGTGTGTGTGTGTGCGCGCGCGCGTGGGCAAGCGTGTGCGCGCGCGTGCCATGTGTTAGCCAAATTAAATGGGAAGGTTTTCTACGTGGAGGTTGGTAGTAGCTCCATATGTGCATTCAGAATATGAAAGATTTCCTCCAAAAGCGGCTCGGTACATTATCCACTGAAGACTCCTAAATGCTTCAGAAACAAAGCGCTACTTCCTACAGTGAACATTTTTGTCCATTTTGACTGTGTTGCTAACCAAAACGGCAGCACCCACGAGGCATGTAAAGAGTCCTAAATCGAGGGTGCCTTGCATGCATGCAAAAGCCCGTTATTAGCAAAATATGCTTTTCTCCCTCACGACATCCACACAACATGGTAAACAACCCCCATTTGGGAATTTGGACAACAGTGTACAATTATTATTATTATTAGAGAAAAACATAATTGTGCTTTCAGCTGCAGCATTTAAGATGCCTTCCCTGACATTTTGTGTTCGCAGTACTTGTATGTACATAACAGTGATGTGGTCTTAATTATAGGTGTGCTTGGCAGGTCAATGGCTTGTTGGGTAATAAGTGGAAGGAGGTGGGGTGCTTTTCTTTTTTTTTTTTGTGGGAATACGAAAGCAAAGCCTGACATTTGCATCAAAACATGTCGGTGTTGGGTTGCTCCATTGGCCACGTTAGCTAGTCGAAGCCTTTCCCTTTCCAGCTTGGGGTCGGGGTTCACACAACAGGCCGTGGGCCTCCGAAATGAGCAGAGGGGTGAGCTTGAGGGGCACCAAAAGTTCACAGAAAAAGAAGAAGTGGATTATAATAAAATATTGCATATTTCGTAGGAAGCTTAATTTGGATGGGTGCTTGACAGCAGAAATTCTAAGCCAATGATTCCCAACATTTATTGAGCCAAAGCACATATTTTACATTTGAAAAATCTCTCAGCACACCACCAAACATCTCTTCTCAATTTTCTTGCAAATGTACAAATTCAGTGTGAAATCTGGTCCTGTGTTATTGAACACAAAGCCAATTTTAGGTGGAAGTGCTATTCACAATGCCGTGTTGCTGTGTGAATGCACAGTCAGTTGAAGGAATGGTGGTCATGCCCTCAGCTTCTAGAAAATATCTTAATTGTCACCTGTTTCCTTCTTCCTTGACAATTGCACCTTGTTCTTGTGGTTCAATAAAAAACATTTCATGTGGAGTCTCAAACCCAATACAAGAAGTAAGTGTAGGGTGCTCAATCGATTGGTGTGCAGCGAAGAGTAGTCGACTTGTAATTCCTTTGCACAATGGTCCACTTCAGCCACATCTGGCTGTGTCGCACCATGTGTGGATTTTGGATTAACCAATCAAAGGTCATACACATTTTGAGCAAAAGATTTGAGTAATTTATTTCAATAAAAGATAGGTCATACCTTTGTCTTCATGTTCTGTTTGCAGCCAAAGAGAAGATAGAACCTCTTGGCGGCCGCCACCATTTACATGACTTAGGACCAACGTCAGAGGGGTATGTAACCTCTGGCAGAGGAGTTAACAAGGCATTATAGTCATTATAGCCGGTGGAGGAGCAGTGAAAACGACCTTTAAATTATTGCGCAGATGCATATCAGTTTCCAGGGTCTGTTAAGTACGTCCCCAAAGGCAAGTTAATCTCCAGTGGTGGAAACACCGAACATGAGATGAGGGTTCCGAGCATGTTCGGCCTCCAAACGACAATGCCAAGACCATTCTGCTGGTGATCATTCAAGGTACCACGGCAAAAATTGGAAAACGCGACACAAGATATGTGGGAAAAAAAAAAAAGTTACAATACGTTTGTACACTGTTGTCAAAAGAGCTTTGAAGATTGTTTACCTTTAATCTTCTAGGAGGGTTCTTGTTTTGACAACAAATGATTTTAATAAAAATGGCTATGTCAGCCATCTTGTGTCACAAATCAGTAGGATCCTTCTGAATATCATCAGAAAGCAATTGTAGTATATTTGGTAACGGTTTAGTTGGCAATTGACAGAAACTGAATCTGCTTTGATTTAAACAAATTTCACGTTTATCAGACTGTTCACCTTCTATTCTTTCATAGAAATCTATTCAACTTCATTGAGACACTCGCAGCAAATTCACTCAAAACGGCAAATGATCTGCTCGTAAAATAAAATAGTGTTAAGATGGTGTAGTGCAGGGGTCGGCAACCCAAAATGTTGAAAGATCCATATAGGACAAAAGAAAAACAAACAACAAATATGTCTGGAGCCGCAAAAAAAAAAAAAAAAGCCTTCTATAAAACTTACAATGAAGGAAACACATGCTGTATGTATGTCGGAGACTGGACTGTCTCAGAATTGTTTATGTTTTTCATTCCTTTGTTGTGTGTTCACAAACGCCCCCATAGAATTTATTTTGTGATGTCCTCGCTTGATTTTTTTGTTTTGGTGCATTATTTTCGTTTTTCTTAGTGTCAGTGGAGTGATCATGAATTTCCGTTTTTCGGAGGCTGTCTTTGAACGCCTCTCGAGTCGAACGAGAAGAGAGAAGGCATGGAGTCGGACACAGACGTGTCTGTGTTTGTCGAGACTGTTAAAAGCATAAATAACGTTTTAAAAAACCAACACCACAGCTCTCCTTTTTCGGAGCTGCAACATGTATCTATCTGTATTTCAGCTATATTAGCCTACTATCAAAATCTTTTTCCATTTTCAAACATTTTTTATAAAGATCCAGGGAGCCACTAGATGTCGCCAAAGAGGCGCATGCGGCTCTGGAGCCGCGTGTTGCCGACCCCCGACGTAGTGGTACAGTAGCCTGAGTTGTGTGTGAGCAATGTGGGATTGATTCCCACACAGTGACGTTGTGGATGTGGGTGTGAATGATTGTTTGTCTCTATATGTGCCCTGCGACTGACTAGCGACTAGTTCAGGCTGTAGTCTGCCTTTGGCCTGAAGTCGCCTTCTGCAAAAGTTCAATAGAGTTTACATCAGGGTTCATAGAAGGACAATTCAGAATAGTTTAATGTTTTTATTCCTAGTATTAGGTTAGAATTAAGTTTATCAGGATGATTATGAGATACTCGGGTGATTTCAGCTGTGTGTGTTTCAGGTCTTTGTCCTGTTGGCGAACCTAAGACCACACTGGATCCCATTGGGCAGCACGTTTTGCTCAAGAATGTCTTGACAGTCTTGGGATTTCACTGTATGCCACACAGATGACACCCAGTGCCTGTTGTAGCAAAGCAGCTCCAGAACATAACTGAGCCGCCTCCATGTTTCACTGTAAGAATTGGAACAGTGTTATTTCTGTAAGCAGAACTATGACTTGCCAAAAAGCTTTTTTTCTCCCACAAACTATGTGGCTGGTCAAGATGCACGATGGCGAATTCCAATTCCAGACTTCGCTATCAAGATATTACAGTGAGCATTGTGGATGTTTCAGCATGAAGCCAATTTCTTTACACTTGTGTAGAAGATGTCGTTAATCAGATGCTCATTTAAAATGTCATTTTTTGAGGAAATCCTCAGCATTTCCTATGTCATTTTTCAAGCCACTTTTATGAACAGCTTACAAGACTTCAGAATAGAAGTTTCCCAGAAGTTCTACACAAATATCAGAGCAAATGAATCTAGGTTTTCTATATTTGTCTTCCTGAGCAGGTTCTGTCATCTTTTATGACGTCTTAAAATTTTTATGGAAACAAACCTAAATTCATGTAAGGTTGATTTGAATGAGGAACATTTAGCTCACTCGAATAACACTTGATGTCATCTTAAATGCTTTCCTCTTCAAGGCAATTACTATATATTGGATAATCACGTTTTTTTTTTTTTTTTTTTAAGGAAAAGCTGCCCACTGGAAGTTCATCAAGTGCGCTGCATTTCCTATTTCCACACCTCAGGTTGCCATCTCCAACCCTCCTAGAGCAGCGGGGAGCGGGTCACATAAAGGAAACTGGGAGTCTTTTTATACCCGTCGACTGTTAATGTGAGCAGCCAGCCATTTATGACTCCGCTGGCTCCAGCGACGGAGGATTCAGGACAAAGAGAGAATGATTCGTCTCCTCTGGAGTCATTCAGCATTTCATAACCTTAACCCCCCCCCCCCCCCCCCCCACCACACCCACTTTTTTTTTTTTTTTTTTT
>CAAKHF010011728.1:0-10021 GCA_901007745.1 Hippocampus kuda
AAGAAAATGGCTTCCCTCCGTGCAAGCACTTTTTATGGGAAGAGGAAAAGTAATACTTTTTACCAAACACATTTTGTCTTGAAATGCTGTTGGCATTGTAATTATAAGACTCTTATGAACACGTTAAAATGTTGTTTGAGTTCTTTTAAGTGTATTTGAGCCTGTTTAAAAAATGTAGTGGGATTTCAAAAATTTCTTTTGGAGTAGTCCAATTACTTCACATAGATTGGGGAATTTCAAAATAAATGTGATTGGACAACATTTTTTTTCCCTGGTAGTCAGGAGGATATAAAAGATAAATGAAAAGGAAAGTTTCCATCAATAAATATATATCTTTGGCGACACTTTAAAGTCT
Organism: Hippocampus kuda; assembly: GCA_901007745.1. Classification (NCBI taxonomy): domain Eukaryota; kingdom Metazoa; phylum Chordata; class Actinopteri; order Syngnathiformes; family Syngnathidae; genus Hippocampus; species Hippocampus kuda. The sequence goes on from CAAKHF010011728.1 coordinate 356, forward strand.
CTGTCAAGTCAGAAGTCCTAAACACTGCAGAGAAGAGTGCAGTTAACAACCGTGACAAATTGGAATGATTAAAACAGTTGCCACATCCAATCTCTTTTTTCGTCAATGGATGCTACAGCTTCTTGTTGACTTTGAAACTTAGCTTGTAGCCAACGTGTGCACATTTTGAGCATGACGTCTCTGATCCACTGGTGAAAGGACACTTTGATTCTCTCCTCTTTCATCTCAAACTGCTTCAAACAACAAAGCGTGTGCTGGAAAAGTGGTTAGGACTGCACGACTGTCCGTGTTTTATGTTATGTGTTGTGTTTATTATTTTACTTTATGTTAACTGTTTTGTTAAGCGCTTTGTTACAGCTGCCGCTGTTGTGAAAGCGCTATATAAATCAGCATGTATTGTATTGTATATCTAAAAGTGGCTTTAAAATGAGAAAGAAAAGGAAAATCCTGCTCCTGTTTCCACTCTCAAATGCCATGGGTGTGTCGGCTGAATGCGCTGAAACCACCCAACTGTCACCTGTCAATCACATGCCACGACGACGACATGCATATGTTACTTCAATTAGCATCTTCCACAATATGTATTGTATTGTATTGTATCCCTCAACCTAACCCAAACCCTTGACAATTTGTTTAGTTAAACCAAACCAATAACTAAAGTGCATTTCTATTTATTTACTTTTAAGTTGAAACCATTACTCTTTGAAACTAAATTCACCTTGGCGATATGTTGAAAAACAAAACAAAACATCTGCCTCCGGCGGCTCCCAAAAAGTTCATTACAACACAAAAATCATTTTCCAGGCATTAGTTTGTGTTCCTGTTAGAAGGAAGTCCACAATCTATGAATCATAGTAAGCATTTGGTTTACTTTTGAGAAAATAGTCTGTGCAAGGTTTTCAACAGCCCCTTCCAGCCATTATTCACAACCTCCTGTTCCCATTCCCTTTCCAATAACCCATTAACCCCAGCCTTAACTTTTTTACCAACTCTAAATCTAACCCTAACCCCTTAACCACGTAACCATTATCTTAACACCAACCCAAATCCTCGATCTAAACCTTCCGTAGCCCAAACAACTTAATCCTAACCCCTTAACACGAACCACCTGGACATTTTCAAACAATCCCCATAACAAATTCATCTAAACTTGCATTTTTATTATTTATTTCATTTTGTTAAAGAAACGTTCTGTCCTGTTTTTATACAACAAATTACCAGGAGCATACATTTCACACAGCCCAAGTAACCATGGCCAAAATCCACCAGAGCATCCAAGGAGTGTTGGACTTCTTTGATAAGTATAAGGGTGAGGATGGCGTTTTGGACAAGAAGGAATTTAGAGCAATCATCGAAAAAGAGTGCAAGGTACATTAGCGACAATGCAGCAAGTACATTCCCTTTTTTTTTTTCCATTGTTTTTTTTTTATTCTTCTTAAAAAGGCCAATTTGTGCTCCACAGGGGAACGTTGATGAAAGCGTTCTGGAGAAGCTCTTTGACAAGTTGGACCAGAATAAAGACGGCAAGCTCGACATGGAAGAGTACAGCAATATCATATGTCTAATGATCAGAGCGTCCTATTATAGAAGAACGTATGGTGGCTTCGGTGGAGGGCGTTGCACTGGCAAGGGCTCTTGCAAGTAAAGGCTCACAATCAACGCTTTTTCTTTTGCCCACCAAATTTGACTGGCATCAATCTCAGATAAGCAAGAGAGATCTGTCCCATCGTTTGTTTTGTTTCTCTTGATCTGGGCCAGGCAATAAAAAGCCATGAAGATGTATCATGTCATTCTGTCTTTTAGTTTATTATTATCGATGCTGTACAAATTAACACCTGACTGACCACTTTCAATTTTTTGACCAGATCGTTCCAGAAACAAACGTCAGATGCTCTTATTTTCTCGTACAATATCATGTTATCTTTTGCCATAGCATCTTTTGCCATCGCAGATACAATACAATACAATACAATACAATACAATACAATACAATACATGCTGATTTATATAGCGCTTTCACAACAGCGGCAGCAGATAAATATTACAGTCCCAGTATGTTATACCACCGAACCATGCCGTGACAACTCATATTATTGACCGACGGCAGTGTTTCCTGACTTTTATTGAGACAAAGATCAATAGCTTCCATTCGAGAAATATCATGGCACATCACCAGACAAAAAGTGTGCCAAAATCTTCCTGGAAACTGCAGGTGAATACACTGGTTAATTCTTTACCATCTGCCATTTGGCGGAATTTAGTTCTACCAATCACGACACATCATAAAAGATACATTATTTGAAGTCAATAAATACAAATTTTTGGACCAATTCGGTGTTATTGGATCATCTTATGACACACTAATGTGCCACAGCACTTGACAATGGAGTCGTTTTATCAATGGTTTGTCATATTGTGTCACATGACAGTGTTACAGGATGGTAAGCACACACAAATATCTTGTTTGCTTTCATGGAGGACTAATGAAATCAAAAAAAAAAATTCACAATTCACAGAAAATAGTTGGTTGTACTTTTGAAAGTTATATTTAGAAAAAGTGTTGTTACATAATACTTGGGATTCACCAAGCATCTTTTAACATAGGTGTGGCAAGTAAACAATGATCCTTTTTTTTTTAGTTTGTTTTGTTTTTTTTAAGTTGGAAGTCAAAGTACACCTCCAACATAATCACCTGGAGAAACTCCCTTTGTGTTCAACCGTGCTCACACATGCAAGTGGTGTCTTTGTCAAACTGGATATAGCACATGTACTTGAGGCAACACCAGAACGGTAAAACCAGTCTAGGTGGAGTCTGCAACATTTTACTTAGATCACATTTGAGTTTGTGTGTGTGTGTGTGTTATTAAATGAATGAGCCGAACTATATAAGACGATGCATCTCACATGAGCCCATTGAACATCTCTGGAAAATCACTCAAGCTCACTTCTTGGTCGCTGAATAAATTGTAAGTGCTAAATGAATTTGTACGATGACATTTGGAGTATGCTGGATGCATGTGTTTGTAATCGTGGGTGATATTCGAATCAATTCTATTGTATTTTTTTTAAAAAAGAAAAAAAATTAAAGGAACCTATTTTTCCCTAAGCTGAGTCGCCATGGGCCGCCTGGATGAAGTAATTATAAAGATGACGAGCCTCTTTGAGGAATACAACACTGACGGCGACAAGTATTTGAACTCAGAGGAGACGAAAGCCTTGCTTGAGAAGGAAGTCAACATCAACAACTTTCAAGTGAGCCAACACAGTGAACGCATTCGGAAGCACTGGACTCGATGACGGATGCGTGCAATATCGCCTGTAACTTAACGTTCTCTTGATTTCTGTTTTGACAGGGGAACCTCACGATGGACAATGTCAAGGACAGCTTGAAACAGTTGAACAGTAACCAAGAGACCGAGCTCAGACTCCTTGACTTTGGCAGAGCTTTGACTCAACTGGCGATTGTGTACCACCGCAACAAAAAGAGGGGGAATAAGTGATAATAATAATAAAGTCAAATGATTATTAAATGAAAAATGGCAACATGCTATTATAATTGACTGCGAATTGTTTCATTTGGGTCCATTAAAATATGCGGGTCCGTTACAAAGCTGCTGGTCTTTTTTTCCTGTATGATTCTTCTCAATACACATTTAACAAGCCATTGAGGGTCCTTCCATCCATCTATCCATTTTCCAACGAGGGTCCCAGAGCGTGCTGGAGCCTATCCCAGCTGTCTTTGGGCGGTAGGAGGGGTACACCCTGAACTGATGGCCAGCCAACCGCAGGGCACACGTCAACAAACAACTATTCACACTCACAATCACACCTAGGGACAATTTAGAGTGTTCCATTCACCTGCTCTGCACGTTTTTGCAATATGGGAGGAAAGTACCCGGAGAAAACTCACGTGGGCACTTGGAGAACATGCAAACTCCATGCAGGAAGGTCGGAATGGAACCCTGCACTGCACTGTGAGGCCGACGTGTGAACCAGTCGATCGCCGTGCCGCCGCCTTTGAGGGTCCTGTCTCTTTATTGCAATGGCTCTCCATCTTTTTTTGACACGCCCAATGAAAAAAAACTGCAATATTATTAGGAGTAGCAGCCAATCATCTTTACTTTTCCGTTAGAGTCATTTTTTTGTGTGCAAATAACAAAAAATAAACTTTCATGTCACCTCTGCATCGGGTTTAGTGGCGCGTCATTTCTCTCAATGACTATGCATTTTATAATTGCGCTGTCGCTCGAGGCCATGTCAACCACAGTGAACTTGGTCGTGATTCCTCCTTCCTTCTGTTCCTCTACTAAATGCTAAAAAGTGAAAAGTGTAATGGCCCGAAATGGAAAAACACGTTTTGACTGACCTTCCCCGAAGACCGGCCTGCCAAGTGTGACTCTACCAGGAGCGAACTGTAGACAGTCACGCTCTCCAGGTTATTGGAACATGCCACTTCCATTAACATGACAAGGTCAGACCCGAGAGGGAGTTAAACAATAATAAAATGGCAAAATTACAGTATTTTAGTGGGGGATTCCAAGCTGTTTGTCATATATACGGTACATATACCTCACAGCTGAAGAGCCAAGGCTTCGGGAAAACAACCAATTATTTCTTATACCACATGCATTTAATTAATTTATTTCTACGCTCAGAAATAATCATCTTATGAGGCTTTCAGCCCACAACCATTGATTGGGAAAGTTAAATAATGCATGGAATTCACTGAGCATCTTTTAACACAAATGAGGCAAATACACAGGCATCTGTCTTTTATTTTATTTTTTTAAATTTACTTGACTGTAAGTACATTACACCTCAAACAATGAGCTGGTAAAACTCCCTTTGCGTGAAATAGATTTGACATGTGCAAGTGGTTCCACTGGGTTTCCTCCAGATACTCCTTTTCCTTCATACATTCCGAAAACATGCATGAAAGGTTAATTGGGAACTAAACTGCTCCTAGGTGTGAATGTGAGTGTTGATTGTTGTTTGTGTATTTGAGCCTTGGTAACCAGTTCAGGGAGTTCCTCTTACCCAAAGACAGGTGGGATACAGGCGCCAGCAGACACGTGACCGAATACAGAATGAATGAATGAAAGTGGTTTCACTGTCAAATTACATGGGCTTAGTCGAAAAGGTGAAACCGGTCTAGGTGGCGTAGAAAACATTTTATTTAAATTACATTATATCACGTGCGTATGTGTGAGTTTGTGTTTGTGTGAGTGTGTGTCATTATAAGAAGTCCAAAATAAGATGATGCGTCTTGCTTGAGTCTGTCACACGCCTCTGGGGAGTCACACAAGATCGCATCTTGTCTGCTGAACATACTGTAAGTGCTCAAGAAAGTTGCGTGATAGAATTTGAGTGTGCTGGATGCGTGTTAGGCTCAACTGTAATCGTGCTCAAATTCTGTTGCTTTTGTTTGTTGTTGTTGTTTTATTTGTTTGTTTTACAGATAACGTCTCCTGTTCTTTCAATACAATTATAGGAATAAGACTTTTCACAAACCTCAGTAGCCATGGGCCGCCTGGATGAAATCGTTACAACGTTGTCAGACCTCTTTGAGGAATACAACAATGACGACGACAAGCAAAAGCGTTTGGACAAGGACGAGATTGAAGCCTTGCTTGAGAATGAAGTCAACATCAACAACTTTCAAGTGAGGGACTTTAGGCAACACAGTGAACACATTCACAGCATAGGATCAAGTTCTGAGCGTGTGCGGTATTTCCTGTGCTTTAACGTTTTGATTTTTGGGTTTGACAGGGGAAATTCACGATGGAGATTATCACAAAGGCGTTGAAGCAGATGGACAAGAACAAAGATGGCGAACTCAAACTCAAAGAATTTGGGAACGCTGTGACTCAGCTGGCAATTTTGTACTATCGCAAGAATAACCCAGGGGAAGAAGTTTAAAAAAAATACAGTGATAATCATGTAAGATATGATATTATACTGGTAGAATTAACGACAAAGACATTCTTTAATTTGGGTCCATTACAAAGTTGCTGGTGTATTTTTCTGCATTGTTCTTTTCAAGACAGGAAGTAAATTAAAAAATAATAAAGAGTTTCAGGGTCCTGTCTCTTTATTAAAGTGGTTCTCAAGCTTTTTTTTTTTTCGACATGCCCCTTTTAGAAGACGAAAATTATTTATAATCCCTCAATACCAAATGTGGTACATGCTATGTACCGTATATGTTTACAACAAAATATATGCAGGATTAGCAAAAATAAAGAAACCAGATTTAACAATGGTCCTATTTAAGAGCTAAATCACACAATTTATGAACAGATTAAGTAGTATTTTGATCATAGTTACATCTCAAAATGTTTCATATTTTACATGCCAGTGCTAATTAGATAGCACCAACCAAATTTGAATGCTAGCACTAAGGCAGGGGTTCTTAATCTTTTTAGAGGTACCGAACCCAACCAGTTAATATGCACTTTCACCGAACCCTTCATCAGTGAAAAAAATATATATATATGTATGTATTTCAAATTCAAGATATAAAAAAAATGCATTTATGAAACACAGAAAGAAAGTAAATAAAATTTCAAGCGATAAGTATACTTTTTTTTTTTTTTTAATTGTACGACGTACTATCAAGACAGTCACACGTTGACTACGAAGCGAAGTAAATTTCCCACAGCACTGATTGGACAAGCAATGTCATGTGATCATCTGCAGCCAGTGATGGCCAAGTGGGCGTGTTATTACTAATTAACATGTTGAGTCGTATGTGTCTTACCCTCCATGGCAGAGGCACCGTCGAACCCCTGAGGTTCGATCGAACCCAGTTTAAGAGCCACTGCACTGAGGCTTGTCATTAGCTTGCAAGGTAACGATACAAGCCTGTAAACACAGCTACAGTATATATTATATGATATAGTACAATTTTATGAAATAGCTACAGTATTGGATATACTTGCTATTAACTACCTGTGATGCTACGCTTGGGCTGGAAGAAGGTCTTTCCATCTCACCGGCGTGTGGAAGATTTGCGGATCTTGAAAGGCGGTTATAAATAAAATGTATTATTATATTATTATTATCATTTACTGTCCCTGTGACTTGCCTGTGACGTACACGACATTATTCGACCAGACATTTCTGATTTGTACCCACAAATTTGAAATCCTATTCACAGACTTGAATTTGTGTCCACTGTGTGTTTTCATAGACGTAGAAGTTAGCGTTTTATTCACAAGACTGGGCACTGATAGGTTTTACATTCAGACTCACATGAAAACAATTATAACCCAAATCATTTTCATTCATAATTACATGAAAACAATTCTGATGGAAAGAAATTGGATTCAGACTCACATAAAAACAATTCCAACCCACATATTTTTACTGTTACAAATATAAGTGGTTAGTCACGCATACATTTTATTGACAGCTTAATCCAATGGAAAAACAGTTGCGTACATGACAAAACAAACATAATCTCGCCTGTGACGCACATTCAGCACTGTACTTCTGAAGGACCAAAAAGGCTCAGAGGAACTAAAAGCAAGATGTCAAAACTTTCTGTTACGTTTTAGATCTTAATATCTTCGCTATGTAATGCTTTTTAATGAAGTCTACAAAAAATTAATTCTATACATCATTCTTTTAAAACATGGCATCACCTCATTTATATGGGCAGCCATTTTTAAGTCTTTTCAATCAATTGAGAGTGCCAAGTCATGAGAATGAGACATGTATCAGCCCCTCCTGCTCAGGTTATTTGCAGTACAAACAGCACAAGACAAAAATGCTCGTTATTCAGCAACAAGCTGTAGATCCGGCAGAGCCACTTAGGGAGCCAGCTTCGACTTGGCTGTCTCGCAAGAGCTTGTTCTCTTATCATTCAAGTTGATACCCTAGCTTCTATTGACTGTGATCAGGTCAGACTCCAGTTGACAAAACAAGTCAAGACAGTGCCACTATTCAGAGTGGTAACACGCCATCACCTTGTAAGGCTTTTCTTTTGAAGTTGGCCCACACAGCGCGTCAAGCATTGGCTTGACTTGTGTCAGTTTTGATTGGAGGTCGGCCTTAACTTAGGTTATATTGGCAAAATATACAGTACTGTTGCCATCAGAATCACCACCATGTCGAAAAGGACGAAATCGAATCTGAACACTTTCAGTATCTTTGATAGTGACAGCCTGACACAGATGCAGTTCAACACGATCCACTTTTAACAAACCAGGTTTATTAAAAAGATGAGCTGAGTTTTGATTTGAACTGAAACATCCCAGGTATTCTTGGGAAAAAAAATGTGTTTAAAACCCTTGAATATAAAATTGCTTATCTACAAAACATAAACATTTGTACAACCTGTACTAGAGTGCCTTGACAGTCTTTGAAAAATGTTGAGTATGCTCCAAATGCACTGCACACCAAATCATCAGTGAGATTAGTCATCAGGCTGTTGTGTTGACTGTATAAGAGGATTCCACCTCATTCGCACACTAGCCTTGCTGGAGAAGCAGACAAGATCGCACTAACCGTAAGTACTGATGGAACTTCTGATATGAACTGTATGACTTGTCTATGAGACTATCTTTGAGACTATCAACATTATCCACATTATTTTATCTATCTTGCAACACTATGTGCATTAGTAACAACTTCTGGTTTGGTTTTTAGTTTATTTTGCAAACATGGTGAATAACCCGGATCCCTTGAGCCGAACTCTCGGCCATCCTAAATCAGTCTTTTTCTCCTGTTTCTCCAGGACCTTACCAGAAACAGATTTTTTTTCCCCTCCCAAAGCAGCCATGTTCAAACTGGAAGAGTGCATTCAAAAATTTGTGGATCTATTTGAAGAGTACGCCAGTGAGGATAACGATTGTTTGAGCAGGGATGAGTTTAAAGCGCTGGTAATCGATGAAATCAGTTCCTCTGACTATAAAGTAAGTGACAAATCAGCAAAATTATTCTCACCACAGAACGTGGTTATGTGTCGTTTTGTTTTTTGTTTTTTGTTTTTGTCAAGTGGCCCTTTTTGTATGTTCACAGGGAAAACTAGAGAAATGCGATATCGACGAGGTGTTTGACGAGCTGGATAAGAACGATGACGACCAGCTCAGCTTCCAGGAGTACATCATGTGCATGGTCAAAATGACAAAATGTCAACGCAGAAAGGCTGGAGGGAGGGGGCGCCGTAGAGGCGGTTACGGAAAACGGGGCGGCGGTAAGGGTTGCAGAGGCAAAGGTGGTAAAGGAAGGGGCAGTGACGATGATGATGATGATGAAGACTGTAAGGGTGGCAAGGGTGGCAAGGGTGGCAGGGGCAGCAGAGGCGGCAAGGGCGGCAGGGACAGTGATGATGAATGAAATGCTAATAATGGTCGGTCATTTATTCGTGCTGTTTCTGTGTTTGCTTTTATCAATGAAAGTAAATTAAAACAATATATATTCCTACTGGTGATCCTGTACATTTATTATTATTATTTTATAGTATACATACTGAAAGTGTGTGTGTGTGTGTGTGTGTGTGTGTGTGTGTGTGTGTGTGTGTGTGTGTGTGTGTGTGTGTGTGTGTGTGTGTGTGTGTGTGTGTATAAAAAATTCTTTTTAATTTTATTTATTTTTTTAAGAAAAGAAAAAAATCAATTGGGGCTGGGGGGTACAATACAGGGGGCTTAGTAAGAAAAAAAATCT